>JAOVYW010000001.1:4173580-4191080 GCA_025775045.1 Hiodon tergisus
AATGTACTGTGCTGCATTTAATAATAGTTTCATTTGCATATTTCCTATTATCTGAATGGGCCCAAAGACTATCAAAAATAATCACCAGGCTCCTGCCTACAGGGTTATTAGAACCTCAATCAATACGCAATATAACAAATTTCCTGGGAGCTTTCCTGTACACCACTCTGATATCCGTGTAAATGTGTTTCTAGATTGAGGGGCTATTGGCTGCTCAAGGGAGATAAAACACTCCTTGAAAACACCTTTTTAACTTGGTAGCAAACATCATGATGTTTATTAGATTGCGATGTAGGTGCCCTTTGACACATGTTTAACGACAGGTGTGGGCGTGTAGCAAAGTATTTTGCCTAACCAGAAAAACAGTTCTACATTTATTTATTTATATATTTTTAGCAGTAATTTGAGGACCCTTGGGTTGATAAGAGAACAAAATGGAAGGTGTGAAATCAGGGTGATAAGGTATGGATAAGCAATCATGAGAATTTACGAACTACCACATGTTTATGTTCTTCCTAAAGTCTGCTGACTGGGAATATACCCTTTTTCCCCATGCCCCAGATTTATGAATATTGTTTACTTACTCTCCCAAAGCTAGAGTAGAGGTTGGAATCCATAACTCTCAGACAGTACACCGTGGATGAAACTTTGCAAATTTAGGCACCTGAAAAGGTGATGATGCAGATGTGAAAGACAGCAGCAGGGAGGAAGGTTTCAGAACTGGCAACAGGGAAGCATTTGGCATGAGCCATGATTTGGCTTGAGTGGAGGTTGATGTTAATGACAGGCAAATACAGTACGACAAATAGCAATCATAGGGAAATGAATCCCTTGGATATGCTATGTATTTTAAAGTTGATACTTTACATGAAACTTCAGTGCAAGAAATTGAAATTCACCACGTGAGAAGAGACTACATAATGCTCTCTGCCCAAACAACAAATGTAATAACTATTGGTTATGAGTTGCTGAGGAATGTTTTGCTTGACAGACAACATAATAGAGGCCTCAATAAAGGTATTGACATTCAAGCCGTCTAAAGAGAGCATCACCATTTTATATAGCTTGGCTTTAACTGGAAGATTTGTGGTACTGGCATACAAACATGCTCCAGTACATTATAGTAGGAATTCAAAGCTACTAACTCAAGACCTTAAGCTCTACCTACTGCTCTGACCAAATCAAATTTAATTTACTGAAAATGACAGCATTGAGCCCTCAGTCTAGGTTTTTATCTAGGAAATTGTTTTATGCTTAACAGTATGTACAACCTACTGACAAATGGAGCAGATCTTCAGAGGCTGGCTGGTTGCTTATGCATAGCTGGGTCTTACTTGCTTAGACACAAATTGACACCATACTAGCGAGCAGACATGGTCGCTCGGCCGGATTTCTCCAGAGACAAGGCCAGCTGTCAGCCCTATAATCCAACTGAGACCCAGTCAGCACAAGGCTGATATTCTATGCTGCTAGGTGTCAAAAATATGCTCAGGGACGACATTGGAAACTATGGCCCTGGCCTGCTCCCTGCAAAAACACATTTGACCTGCTTGGGCAGTTTACTTGCCATGACAGGTTTTTGTGGAAATTCTAAAGCTAAGGCAAGTAGTTAAGAACATTTAAGTGTGTTGCGCATGCAAGTTTTCAATTACTCATCTCAGTTTCAAAAGCTAATCAAGCTTTCTTCTTCAAACTGGCAAAAAAATAAAAATAAAACCTGAAAAAAACAAATGCAGCAGTCTAGTTTATGTGACACGATGGTAACACTCCCTAGCATTTGTCAGCTGCAGAGGCATGGCTGTAATTTGCAAAGGAAAAAATGTTGATTAATAATTGGGTTCAGGAGTATAACAGAATCCTTCACTTTGAATTGTAGAGGCAAACCTGCTACATACCACAGTTATGTACATATTATTTTGTGAATATTCTTGGCAACAAAATGTTACAATGTATATTTTCAGCACCAGATTAGTTCATAGTACAGGAAGAAAACCAACAATAAAACAGCAACTGGGAATAAGAAAAGTAGAAAGTCTATCCAAAAAAGGATAGGTGATGATTCAAGATTCTGGGCCGTGCATTGCAGTGACTATTCTGGCCTTGTCCAGTGCCAACAGCGAGAAAACAATCTAACAAAGCAATGCAACCAGTGGTAGACACAGTTACTTTTCAATTACTTTTTAATACTTTTCATTTTAAAGCAGACGAAATAAAAGATACTGTTACAGTATATGGCTTTTTGACAAATACAGCATAGATTAGTGTCTCAGAAATCTAGGCAAAATTGTGCTTGATTATCATTGTATGTGTGATATCCTTGTTTTATTTTGTGCAGAGACAGATACAATGTTTCATTTATAGGGTTATTTCAGTCATTCAGTCACTGAGGGAAAAAAATAACTTTACATAGGAAAACAATGTTTCTGTAGGAAAAAAAAGGATGAATTTATTCAGAAATTAGTTCAGTCCACTTAAAACTGACACACTGAGCAGAATTTTCAGTTTTTAGATGAAGCCAGTGTCCCGCTCACCAGGAATTCCTCTCTGCGGGTCCTTTGTCAAATTTTTAACTTGCATTATGCTCATTACAGGCATGCTGACTTCTAGACTTTTCCTCTGAGTTCCAGCAGAGGGGAAGCATAACCCCTAAGAGGTCTTTTCACTTCCAGCACTTAGTTTTGGAGGCATTACCATGGAAACTTCCGAAAGTTTGAAGTGACAAGAAAGGGTTTTCATATTACAATATAATACGCATAAAGACGACAAAGACTCTGTTTTGATGCTGTCTTGTGAGGTAGCCCAATCTCAAAAAGGCTTAAACTTGACTTTGTGTGGAAAGGATTGAAGAAAAAAAGACTTTCACGTAAGTTCATTCGCCCATATTGAAACTCTGTGGTTCTGAGATGGCATGTGTACTGTGCACTTTCAGAAGTTAAGTGACAAGATCCCTGCTGACTCGCCTTTAACATGAAGCACTATGGAGAATACGTGGGGTGGGGGTAGCAGTAGCTAAGCCATCACAGACAGTTTTCAAATGTCTCCACAATGTTCTTAGATGTTGCCATTCTTACAAATTTCTGATGAAAAGGATATGACGACATGAGCTCCCTTGCCACGTTGGCTGCCGTAACACGACAACCATTAAGAGGGTAATTATTCATCAGAGGGTTAATCAAAGCAAGTCACACCAGGCCATGCCGCTCAACTCAGAAAAGAAGAAAAAGCCTCTCATGGCTGACCCCCCTTCCCCACCTGGACATGCGATGCATTTAGAGGACTGCACCCTCTAAGTTCTACGGATGCTTTGTTGTGCTGTGTATCATTTAAGGGAACACTGTCTATCAAAAACTACCCTCCAGGTCGCACCACCCGAAGAAACTACAGAAAAAACTATACAGTCCCAAATGTAGGTAGTGGCACAGAAAACAATTGACTTAGCCACTGCCGCACGGACTATAGATTACACTGGTGCCATTGGCCGGTTGTGTTCCTCTTTGTTGTATATAAAAAAATACTGGAGGGTATTTCCTGTGGGAAATTAAAAGATATATTATGTATCTCTCGAGGGCACGGCCAAGCGTTACAAGAAAATGCTCAGGAATGAAGCTACAGAGAGGTAGAGAAATGTCAACTTATAAAGCAGCACAGGAGCCTTTTCCAATTTTAAATAGAAGTGGGCACCAGACCAGACAACAGAAATTGATAAAAATGTGATGGTCCCATAGCCATGTGTACCAAAATAGTTAAATATCTTACTGGTCATCCAATGGGGTTGTTTGTTTTCTTCTCTGCATAGCATGATTGGAATGTGTTCATGAGTAAAATAAACCAACAAAAAAATGATACACAAAATGTTCCTTTTCTATGATAGCAATATACTTTGGAATGATCCGTCCTCCCCTGTAATTTTTATTCAATGTTATTGGGTTCGAGGCAGACTGTCAGACCACAGGGCAAAATCATATACATCTCTTTATGACAGCCCCTCTTTTTGAACTTGATTGAAACCAGCCGTACATAGGTAGCCCGCAAAATAATTCAGTTTTAAGCTAGTGAAATTCACTTTTGTTTCAGCTTTGACAATGTCTGTGTCCATTTCAGAGCAGTCTACTTTCAAAAATCAGTTTCTCAAAATGTGCTGTTTCATTTCCAATCAGGGACTCAGCAGGGACCCTGCTGGCTTAAAAAAAAAAGTTAATTAAAATGAACATGGCAAGGTCTGACACATACATCAAGTAGAACAGTTAGACTTGTGTTTTTAGTTATGAAAGACCCTTGTTGTTGAAATTAATGGCTGTGTTTCTACTTTAATGCCATGGGGATGATGTTTCATTCACCACAACAAAGATGTATGAGGATCAATGTCCCTCTGGGAGAGTGATCAGTAAGGAGATTTTAATTAGCACCGGGCACCGATATCAGTTGATATGGCAGTGATATTGTTTCATATCAATATGGATGTTATGCCGTTGCCTCTCACAAGAATAAACCTCATACCAATTTGTATTGGCCCCTCCCAAATATTTACTCTGTACTAAATGAACAATTCATTCATCTAAAATTCTGAAAGGTGGAGTGCACGGGAAAGATACATGCAGGTTTCCCCCAGACAAACGCGGGGCACAAGAAGCGGTCCCTGTATCAATGTGGTAGAGAGTCGATCTATGGCAGCCTCACAATGTAAAAAGAGTGTGAGGGGAAAACTAGGTTACTGTCGAGAGCCACGAAGGCTTCTGTCTTGGGACATGCACGTGTCAGGCCTTTTGACAAGAAAGATGAGTCTGTTGCACTGTTGGCTTTGTAGCTGGCCACAGATTTCCGTTCTCCTCAGAAGGAAATACAAAACTTGCCAAGAGGGCAAGAAAAGGTTTTTATTTATTTATTTATTTATTTATTTTTATCATCAAGGACCAAGCAAGACCTTTCCAGTTCTTTTATGTCCTTTTTTTATGCCTTGCTGATTTCATTTGGGATGTCCACATTCTACTGAATACATCAACCTATTCTGCACCGGAAATTTTTTTAGCAAATGCCAAATAAGCTAAGACAAAGTTTTGTCCATTAATTGGCATGATGTCCAAATGGATAGCGTCCATGTGAAACAATATTTGAAAGCAATGGGCTCAAGGCTCAGGGATAATATAAGAAATCTACTCGGTCCTCATAATATTTGGGTGCTTGCAGACGATTATCTCAACATAGCCTATAAACTCACTTATTACTTTTTCATGACACTGCAAAATAAAATGTTCTACTTTAAAAAGCAGAAATAAACTGATAAATAAATCATGACAAAAAGTAGCACATTGCAGCTTCTTCCTTCGTCTTTTACAAGCTGAATGATATTTTCTTTCCTAGCTGAAAATTTGAATTTCAAACAGAATTGCACATTAAGCAAATTAAAACAAACAAATAGAAAATCTCAAATGAGATTTTGTTTTCTTAGTAAAGGAAATAGTCCCAGAATATAGATTATTTAGCAATAAGGGGGCGATAAGTGAGTATGCCAAACAGAGGCAACCTCAATTAATATTAAGTTAGATCTTATATTCTTATGTCTATCTATTCATAGAAAACAAAACGGACACTATGTTAGGTAGGAGACTGAAAACAATCAAAACTGTTATCTGGACTATTGGCATACTCATTAATTCTAAATCATAACTTTGTTTTTCAAAACAATCCTTACTGACATTAACCAGAGTAAAGTAAAGTTTGCTAACTGAGATTTTGGGGACAATGTGTAATCTATATTTAAATTTTGAAGAAAATAAAACCTATGATTAGGTTTTTTGGTTTATTTGTGAGAAATGAGGTAATAACTTTTATATGAAAGGCATAACTTTTTTTTACTTTAGCGGTCACAACAACAACATATGAAAAGATTATTTTGCTTCCATCCCAGTCACTAGTAACTTGCCTTCAAAATCTCTAAAAGAAACATTCTATGTTTTTATCACACAAAACACAAAAAAAAGGATTTGATTTCAAACTCATACTCCTATAACTCCTGGATGTCACTCTGCTCAATATTCCTCTTTGCCTGTAATTGCTGTAATATGGTCTGAATAAAGTATGTGATATTTCTAAAGCTGTCTGAAACTTGATCCATGACACTATGATACATTTTTTTCTCTTAAGTACAGCAGGTGGCGTAGTGGTTTAGATCTTGGACCAGCGACCTGGAGTTGAACGGCTGTTTTATTCTTCAGCTTGATAACTTGCCCCTTAATTCAGTAAGTTTTACTGAACACAAACTCTCGGTTATGCTGGTATCCAGCAATCAAATGATCAGATGTGTACTCCAGAAAATCAATCTGTTTATATGTTCCATATGCATCCAAATTAAATTCCATTACTCACCACTGGCAAGAAGAATCTGATCTCAGAAGTGCAGACCTTTCTGTTGTGACAGTAGCCCACTCTGAATTTCCATGGGAATATGCAAATCAAGCACAGTGCCAGCCATTGGGCAAGAGGAATTTCATGGATCACAAGTTTAACTCCATTCTCATAACAGATGATTTTCTTAATTTGATCATCAGTACTTCACAGCTGAAAGTTGGTAACAGTGAATATATCACTTCCAAAGTTTAAAGTCTTGATTTTTTCCCAGCATTCTGTTTAACAATCTTTTATTTTAAATGTTTAGTCATTTCTGTTTTTTGTTCAGTTTTTTTGTAATTTTCATAATGGCTTTACTTTGTCATTTGTATTTTTTTTTACTGCTCTTAGTACTTCTAATCCTTCGTAGGTTGATCTGATTGATCTAACGATATTAATGTGTAAGTAAGCAAACAGACAGCTAGGGGTCAATTGCAAAAGAGGGCCCCTCTGAAAAACAAATCTCACTGCACACTGCAGAAACTGTGATTATAAGAACTCTGCAGTAACAAGTTTACTTCAAAGATGGGGAAAAGTCAATTTGCCACCTGCATGGAGAGAAGCCCTCTTTCCCAAACACATACGTGAATTATTGATTGTTGCTAAATTATTTCTCAACTACACCATCACTTACATGCTGCTATTCAATTTGAGTCACGGCAGATAAAATGTATCATACTGTCGTAAGAGGAAAGTAATGTGCTACTATGCACGTGTATGTATAATTTATGAAGGCATCTATTTGACTGTTTGGAATTTCATGATTACATTACTCACTGTTTGTATGGAAGGTGGGATCTGTCTTGTACTAGAATAACTTTTGATCAAACATACCGACATTCCTTTTAAAAAGTAATGTTTTACAAAAGCATTTTGCAACAGGTGCTCTGTTTCTCTCGATTTTCATTTATAGTTTTTTACAACTGGTTTGACACATTTCTCTATACAGAATTCACTGGAAAAAATTGCTTGGCATGCCTAATCCAAACTTCAAGGGAATGGTGAAATGTTGCATTGTCCCACAGAATTACAAGGTTTGACAAAATAAACCAATTAGAGGTTTATGTAACTGCAATCTATCAGACATTGCTGCACACATTGTGATGTTTACCCCCCTCTGGCCTGGGACATCCACAATTATAGTAGGCCTAATCTCATCTGAGACTACAACTTCCTCTCAGTTGTCTTCTACCAAGCAAACCTGCTCCTCTCCCTCTCCTTACCCCTGGCTACTCTTCTTCCTCGGTCAACCACTTCATTCTGCCTGGCTGGGTCCATGCTGGAGTAGGTGTATACAAAACTGTGCCGTGCTAACTTTGCAACATAAGATAAAGAATTTTAGAATTTTTCGTTGAGCTTTTATTGTGCCATATTGTTCCTTGTGTATGTGTGTTTGTGTTAATGTTTTTTAATGTGTGGGCGTGTTTGTGCATGTTCAAGAGCATATTTCGATGATTGTGTGACCCTGTGTAGGTATGTGTGTGAATGTGTGCATGTTTAAAAGTCTGCTTGTGATATAAATTAATTATATATAAAGCCTTGGATAACCTCAACCTCAGTCAACATCTGCGCCATGCTATGTAAAACCGTACTGCATCCAGAAGCTCAGCATACAATTTGCAACCTCAGGAAGACTTTTTATTATTTTTATTATTTCCGGTTCATAATTTGAAAATTATTTGAAGCCTGTCTGATGACTGTATCATGTCATATGTCTACTGTGGCAGGGAATCCAGGGTGGGGGTGCATGACAATTGGTGTCAGTAGAGTTTCTCTTGGCTCCTCACTAAAGAGTGACTCCAATCGGGTTCCTTCCCATGAATGTTTCTCATTTAGCATTTGGAATTTCAGATCTAATTTTATTAATATTATAGGACAAACATTTGACTTCTTCTCTCCAAATTTGTAATAGTGGAATTTACTCTGCAGCAATTTTTATTGTTCTACTTCACCATTTTCAGCAGCCTTACAGCAGTTCTCCCTCTCTTATTGCGTTCTGCACCTCTGTTTGAAGTCGCTGTACAGCGGTTCTCCCACTCTCAGGCAGATTCATTAGCTTACCACCACAGAAAAAAACTCTATAGTGAAAGATTAGACCATTATCAGATAATTAAAGGGCCTAAGCAGGTGTGTTCAGTTACCTTGGCAATTAAAACCTTGTTAGAAACATAAAACCCAGAGACTCAAACAGTTAGTGCATCCCTAGCGACACAGCAAAACCATCAACTAATCAATTCTCCCCCTAGAATATGTTTTCTACAGAGATCTTTAATGACCTTTGTCTGTTTGTATGGATATATGAAAAACCAAGAATGCCATTAGCAAAATGAGCCCAATGAGGTCGTGTTTATTTGTGAGAAACAATCAAGGTGGTCCAGTGATTCTTTCTTTTTCCCTTTATTGTGATAATTCATCTATCTGCAGTGTCAGCGATGTGTTGGTGAAATGCTATCTATCTACAAACAGAATAGATGTTATTAACAACTTGAAGTCAGATTGCTTGCCCTTGCAATGATATATAAAATTAAGATAAGGAATGTATGTGTGTTCATGCATGTAATTTCATTAAATAAGGCTGTGCTTTATTCAGTTATGTTACAGCTGACAATACTAGAAAGGTCTTCTGGAATTGTCTTCTGGAACTCTGTGACTCACACAATGTGATGGCAAACAAAAAGTTTAAGCACACACATGGATGCAAACAAAGCGGGAAAAAGTTTCCGAAGTTGCAGTACTCCCTGTCAAACCACGAATGGTGCAGAGACCCAAGTGGCTACTACCAACGAGCACTGTCGTTATGCTTCATGGATTCCTCCTCTATTGTTTACAGTTTCGGCATTGACCCTGTGGGCTTCTATGGATGATCACTGCTGCAGAAGAGAGGAGGATTATGGGATTTGTATCTTATTTTGTATCCTACATCCTCGACCCTGCCAAGTTAGGTACAGTGACTCCCTGAGGTAAGTAGGAATAGCTTTCTGTGACATGAATCCCTCGCTTTTCAGTAGCTGACAGCATACTTAAAAAAAAAAAAAAAAACCCACATTAAGAGAAACTTTCTTTGTTGATAACAAGATGAGAAATGTATTTTTTTCATTTGGAAATTATTTTTTGTGCTTTTCTCTCCTATTTGGAAAGGCCCATTGTAATAACGCACCTCAGCTCATTGCCATAAATCCTGCAAACACGCGAGGAGGCTGAGGACGTACGACTGGTCTTCTCCACACATCCCATACGAGAGGTTCAGCAGAAATTGGAGGAGATACGCATTTCTCCCGCCAGCCCGGGATGCCAATTGGAGACACTTGTTAACAATGATGAGAAGCCTAGTGAGAGAAGCCCTGCCACCCACCAAATGAGCGTTGCCACTGTGCCCTCCGGGTCACAATCGACAAAGGACATGAGCCAGTTTTAAACTGGTGAAATCCAACTCACAGGGCTCATCTACGCTCAGACTGAACCATTTGGGCAGCTATAGGGCTTGGCTTTCCCTAGATAATAGTCAATTAAATTAGAACCAAATTAGTACCCTAGCTACCTCAGACAGAGTCCTCTTTCTGCAGGTTTTCTCCACAAGGGATGGGCGCAAAGCTTAGGGGCTGGTGAGCCCCTGGGGGTCCCCGATCTGGAGCATCGCGTTAGCCTTTTCGTTTAATTATCCCCCTGACATTCCACCCCACCGCTACTACTATAGGGTGTGGGGGGTGGTGGACCGTCATGTACAGAGCTGTCAAGGAAGGGCAGGAGAAATGAATGATGCACCAGCCATCTCAGGGCTGAGATTGGGTTGATCCTCCCCTTGAACCCTAAATTTATCCCTCAATACGTGCATCTGACACAAAGCATCTTCAATGTCTCCAATTTTACTCTACTGTTTGTGCTGCAAGCTTCCTCCAGTTTTCCCTCATGTGGAAACATCATCATTAAAAAATAATAATTAAATTATTTTTGTTTTAAATTATTATTTAACTGAATTAGGGTTTTTTTCTTCTTAATTTTTGATGCATCTTGCCTCTAAAAAGAGTTAGATCATTTAGATTAAATTAAATCAGATACAATTATAGCATGTGACCTGCAAGAACCTTGAGTCTGTTGAGCCGCCTGAGGTGTGATTACAGTCAGTTGAAGTTTAAAAGGGATTTAAAAAACAAGATGATAAAAAGTTTTTTTCAGCTTGTGATTGGTAATTAAGAACCAACAAGCTCTTTAATGTAGGAGGGAAGCAGAGAGTGAGAGCATCAGATGAGACCTGTTCCCTAGGCCTTTCCTTCACCCATGGGTGGGAACATTCCCGGTCCTGCTAGGTATTTTTAATGAGTGCATTAAAAACGTAAACAGGCTGATAATCATTAACGAGCAGCCCTCCAGGTAAAGTAAATGGAGAGATCTGACAAAGACAAGCACAGGCAGGTAGACCTTTCATTGTTATTATTATTATTATTATCATTATTATTATTATTAGCAATAGTCTTTGGAAATTTTGTCAGCTGACTGCGGTGGATCTGGATAAGCGGCAGAGGCAGAACAGCTTCCTTGGCATTAAGGTATCTTCCCCAGTCACAATGCTTTGTGAGAGGGAGAGGCAGTCAAAACTGTTTCCATCCTGGCATCAATTAATCTTAAATAAGTCATAAAAAGCTATCTTTTCTATAAAAAGAATGCCGAGGATAGAAACAAAAAAGAAGGGTAACTGTGCTTTTACTTTCAGTCTTAATCCAGGCAATCCGTGTTGCTAAAGCTGCTTCAGACAGAATTTAATGCGGGTTCAAAACATATTATACTGGCCACTGCAAGGTGTCAAAACGGCTCAAAACGGCCCACAACGGCCTGAGTGGCCCCCGAGAACACTTCAGGCAGGTAGCTGGGACAAGCGTGATGGAGTGCCGGGGAGATTCTGGGAGGCGGTCATCACCGGACGAAGAGCAAGGGCAAGCTCTCCTGGCCAATAGATCAGCCAGCCCTTGAATGTCAAATAGCGCAGCAGACGCTGTAGCACCAGGCATCCCCCCGTTTCACTGGCCAGCAGCTGGCTGACTGGTGACACCAGCGCAATAATGACCCAGTTTGGAGGTGAACTGTAAGACCTGGCAACTGAGGTGGAATCTGCAGAAGCTCCAACTGGAAGGTCAGGATCCGCTGGAGCTGCCTGAGGAGTGAACTTCTCTTCTGCACGGCACCCCCCGCCCCCCCGGAAAGTGACCACGCCATTGTAAATGTAAAGCTGTTGTGCAGAGTACACATCTGACTAATGACAATGTATCGACCGGGAGGTGAGACCTTGGAGGTTACTTCACAGTTATTTGTTACACTTAAAGACTAAATGTTTAATAAATATAATATTATATAATATATATATATATAAACAGGGCATTCAAATCTTTCAATAAAAGTGGTCTATTGATTTTATCTATGGTTGTATTACTACTATTACTACCGCTTTTTTATTTCTCCCCGCTCCCGACGAGCGGTTTAGCAGGGCAATGCCCACTTTTTTCCGGGAAATCCTCACGGGATCCCAACAAAAAAAAACAATAAATGAAAATAACTTCGGGCGCTGTCACTGCCGCGGGAGCCGGGTTTCTGCCGCGCGCTCGTCACTATTTCTTTTGGCTTTCCTTCTTATTTTCTTTATTTGGCTGCGTTTTGCGCTTCCTATCCCTGCCAGTTCCCAACACCGTCTACCTACTGGGAAAACCAGGTCGTTAATCAACCAAATTCCCAGAAGGTGCTGACGGGTGTGCCCGTGAGACGGACGCGTGCTACACAGAGGTTTTACAAAAAGGAGCAATGAAAGAAAAAAGCACAAGCCATGTAACATGAACTGCGATGTATGCTAGCAGTGAAAGTCTTTGAGTCAGCTTTGTGCTTCCAGAGAGTCCAGAGTGTCATATGATTGTGCTAAAGAAAGATATAAATTATCTGTATCAATCAACCCCTTCTGGGAATCACCTCGAACATGCTGAGCATGCACTGGTGCCCTAATTTATGGGATGATTAACACCATGGCACTTTAAATAGTATATGCCTACCACACCCAACATAACACATCTGTGTGAGTTCATTTTCAAAAAATAAATGGACAGAAACTCTCCACTGTTCAAAACCTCAATCAGAAATAGACCGACGAAATCAAGAATATTTAATGTATTATATGAATGAATACCCTAACCTGGCTATTTTATTTCCCTGAGAGTAGCATAAACTGTATCGGGTGGTCGAGACTCCTTATACCGAGCACATCAGCTATGGATATAGTCTATGTATTTTTTTCTGGAAATTAGACTCAATCTCAGTTTTTAGATCCTGATGAAAAAACATATCTGTTCAGTTAGTTAGCCATTCAGGGTGCTGAGATAAGGGTGGTACATGGCCATATAATCTTTTATGTGCTAAGAGGTTTCCTTGCTGTCGCATCACTATTAGTAGGTCTACTCCTGTCACTGGGAGAGATCTCAAATCACCTGGTGTCTATCCCATGCATCTCAACAAATGTTTGTATTTCTATCTCACCATTCTTGTGCTTATTCCTGATGAGATTACATAGTGTTGCACAACACTAAATTCTTATTTTCTCCTATCCCTTTTTATTTAGATTCCTTAGATTTTGCCCCTCCTCACTCCACTTTTTCTTCCCTCAATCCCTGGCATGGAGATAAGCTGTCGCAAAGCCAATGAGGGGTTCGTCTCCAGTGAAGTAGCAAACGGCAAGAGTCAAAAATAATGAGTGGCACACCTGTGGCACACTGATGGCTATTTGTCCAGCCATTCAGTTTTGAGCTCTCAACTCAACTGTTTATCAAGCAAATGTATTATTCAATATATACTACGTGTCTGCTATCATGCTGTTTTTCATGAGTTCTCTAGACTAGACTGGCTCTGAAGTCAGGGAATCATTTTACAGTTTTGTACAGTTTTTTGATTCCCAATGGAAAGTGTAATCTATTCAGCACTTTGTCATAATTAAATTGTAGTAATGTGCTGCGGCAAATAAAATATTGATGTGATTGTGCTTTTTCATAACTTTTTCCACACAAAGCTAATTTTAATAATAACGTGAGCAGGAACCAAGAAGAGTCTTTCCCATTGGTATTGTTAGCAAGATCGTGTCAGACAGCTATTGTCTTTTAAAAGGCTGCCAAACTTGTGAGTGGGAAACACACTTTCTATGCATGTGTATATGTTTGAGTTACAATAAATTCCAAACACCCCCCCACCATAATGCCATGAGTTAGAATCGAATGAGAGAGGTGAGTGTCCAGAGGGAGTATACATACACTGATAGAGGCACAGCAGCAATTGCTCATCCTGACGTGGGTGGCATCAGAGCAGAGTGCTTCAGCAGCCTACGACCACCAGTGGAACAAGCTGAAGGGCTGCCGTGCTCTCCCAGGAGAAGGTTGAACAGGGGCAAGTAATGGCACAGGCTACGCAATTATGAGGGGGGTGAAAAAAATGTTCTACATTCGAGGTTATGGATACACAGATTCCACAGGAGATATATTCATATTTTTCAGGTTTTAATGAGACAAGTTAAGTTTGTTTTAGAGTAGCACCAAAACATTGCATACTTGGGTGGATGCGGAATGCCTTGCAGCGGATTTCCAATGAGAGAGCCTCTCTAACAGACATCCCTTCATCTGTCATGATTTCCAGATAAAACAGGTCCAGGAAAATCAGTTTGTGTGGCAAATCAAGCAAAGTTCTGGCCTCTAGAAAGGCACAACGAAGCAGGCATGCGTCTTGAGGGAGACAACAGCGCTCCTCACTAGACTAGGACACTAGACATGGGAAGTGATGTGATCCTTTCACATTATTTTGCTGACAGTGCTAACCACTTTTGCAGGGCAGAGCTCCAAGAAGAAATTTTGCACACCACCGAGAGACCTAGAGCTTTCCACATGCCAGTGCGTTGGGGCTAACCCCGAGCAGGGGAAGGTTGTATGTTCCCATCTCAGCCACTCCATCCACCAAATGCGTGCAAAGAGCTACAGAATTGAACAGAATGTCTCATGTTACTGGACTAATGGGCACAATACTATATGCCAAATACCATTGCTTAGACATACATTTTGAAATGTTTTTTAAGTGAGAACAAAACTTCACTACTCCAATTTAATACTACATTGTCATCATCCATCAACCGTAGTGACAAGGGCCTTTAAAGTGAAATGTTAAGCTTAAGAGTATCTCTTGTAAAGAGGACTAACTGCTAAAATACAGTCATTCAGATGGTCTATAATAAACCATACAGTCTAGGGGTCTTCAATCTATGGAACAGTCATTCCCTCAGCACCAGCAGATTTTAAAGGGGAGTGGCATGAAGAATCCAATCAAAAGAGAGAACAAAAACAAGTACTTTAATTAGACAGCTTAGCACCCAAATCCCTCTCATAATTATCATTCGTCAAGCCATTTAAGACAGAAAGCAGAATGACATAAACTAATTGGCTGGCCATCAGTTGACATGAATTTTACTTCTGAATATTTTCTTAAGTTCACACCCTTCATTTGAATATCACATCAGTATTTCAGGTCTAGATCATTGGACTGGATGAGCCATGTGACAGTTTGAGGTCTTGCTTTGGAAATTGGGTTTGTGTGTTTACCGTTACCTCAAAAGTACCATGAAGCAATAGTGGTATGAGTTCACAAATCAATGGATGTAATTGATTACAAAGACAGAAGTAGTGTGCTTTTAAATATTGAATCAGTTTAATTTATGATAATAATCAGTGGTCTAAAGACATTGTAACAAAAATGAAAAAGAACCAGACGTTTGAGATTGTGGCTGCTACTTTTTTGTAAATATTCCTGAAAGGAATCCCTGGATATATTTATATTCCAAACTAAAAGAGCAGGAACCAGAAAATTATTTCATGTTGTCACACATTCAATATCACCCTAACAGTACACGTGTCACTTGTATAATGCAGCAACTGATTAGCTGCGTTTTAAAAGACTCCAGTGGAGTTGCCGCCAATCCCGAAAACTGTGTCTTTCTGAGTTACTTTGTTGCTATTGAAGAAACAAAAGCCAGGGCGTAGAGGAGGGTACATTGTTTATTTTTTATTTGTTGAAGGTGTGCAGGGAAAAGCTGGGCTCGGCAACTTTGTGAAACAGCTTGACAGCGCTTGGGGACAAAGGATTGGGGGGGGGGGTGCAGGCTGCAGCAGAGATGAGCAGGGCTTGAACTGTCAAACAGCAGAGAGTTCTTTGGGCTCTCAGCTTCTGAAGAATCTACAAATAGAGGGTGTGTTTTGTGCATGTTTTTTATGTTGTTTTGTTTACATATACATGGGTTTCGCAGGTAATTTGAATAACAATAAAGCTTGTTATTTCACTCTTTGTATTTTGATTTTTTTTTTTTAAACATCCTGCATTTTCTAGGGTACACGTTCTGTGACTTCAACTATTGAGTGACTTGAAAAAGTGTAAAATTAGGTTCAAAAATGTAAATGCAAAGTGGATGAAAGAATTCTGCTCACAGGTTATATTTTCTATCTTTGAGTAAAGGCATAGCTGTTTATTACGTAGTAATGACACAAGGCAACTTCTGTGGAGAGAATTCCTGTTTGAGGTGTACATTGTTCCAAAGACAGAAACCCTGGTAATGGCTGTCACTAGAACAATTAAATACTTTTAAAAAACAACAACAACAAAAAAAACAGATTAATTTATGTTTTACCAGACTGCCCTCTTGACTTGACTCTGCTCCTGTAAAGGGGGGGGGGGTCAATTGCTGTGTTCTCAGCAGTGGTGGCACTCTTCATCCTCTTCTGTACAGCAGAAAGTTTTCCTTTTTTTGTTTTGCGATGGTATTGATAGGGTGGTGAGGAAAAAAGGTTAGTGCGGGCTGAGGTGTGGAAGTGGGGGGGCTTCAGCTGTAGATCTGAATCCTGCAGCTTTGGTCCCAAATCCTTTCCCATTCTGAAATGCTACATTTTAATCAGCTGGCTGCCCTGCATGGGGTTACAGGGAGGGGGTCACACTGACTGAGGTTGACACCTGCAGCTCTCAGCAGCATCCTGCTCTATTCCCTACCACCTTGCGGCCAGTGACTGCTGTGAGACAGGGCTGCAGTCCATTGTAATTGAGGTGCATGTCAGCTCCTTTCACGCCGCTTCGCAGGGGCGAAAGGGGAGCATTTGACTGAGGCACCACACATTTTGGACCTGCTTTGGGAGATTTTTATTTTTCACCTCTAAAGCAAGAATTTGCACCAAAAAGCCAAGAAACCCACAAAACATTGATATTTTCACCTTGTGCCAGTCACACTGCATGCACTAAAAATGCTCCGGTGAATTACACAACTGAGGAGAGTTAATTAAATCTTACTAAACCTATTTAATTGGTCTTGCTATTTTGTTCACAGGAATTTGATCACATTTGAGAAACATATTATTTTCCTGTAGATATTTTTACTAAAATATTTTTTATTAGAAATTAAATTTACACTGGCTTGTTTTAGTGACTGAAGAAAGGGCTCTACTGCATAAATTTGGTAGAATTGTTTCTACTAATACATCTTTTAACTAAAATATGATAAACGTAACGAACTGGAGTGATCAATATACAATTATATATTCTAATGTTGTTGCCTGTTCTCCATAGATCATTACTTCTATTTTAGTCATAAAATAAAATAAATAAAAATCAATATAAAATCAATTTCTTTGACCTCCTGTTATTCAATTGAGGTGCCTTACTTTGAAACTGAAGTTTTGAAAGACAGGGATGATCACTATAATTGAATAGTGTAGCAATATTGAAAATAGTATTTAAAAATATTATATAAAAACAATATTATTTTAAATAAATATAATTTTACTAATAGTAGTTATTAGAAGTGAAAGATATACCAGGTTTCATTCTGTTGCTGAGGAGTAAATTACTGTCTTTTTTGTATCACCTCATTTTCACATTAATGAGGTGTTATTTTGCGGTGGCTCTGAAGTGCTTACTGAACAGGGAATGCGCACTAGAATGTCTGCAGAATTGTGGAGAACTGATCCACCCTATGACTTCCCTGTTGCAGGCATTCGACTGGTTTTTAATGAAATCTTTCTGTAAGCCCCGACGGAGCCCTGAAGGCAATCTCAAATCCTACCAGCCTGCT
>JAOVYW010000001.1:4201080-4206075 GCA_025775045.1 Hiodon tergisus
AAAGCTTCAGTTTCATCACAGATTCAGTAATATTCCAGTTGTGTATTTACATACAGTGCATGTATACCCAGTGAGAATTGTTATTATTCCTCTGATGATGAACTTTGGAGGAACTCTTGAGAATTATGTTGAATTAATGGGATTTACTCTTTTTTGCCTGTGGGGGGTGCACTTTTTGGTCCGTAGAGGATAGCAACCTCTATCATGGGCTGAGTGAATTCAGGGCTGGTAATTCTCCTACAACTCAACAAAGTTGGCCAACTCAGCTTTCTGGTGCATTCTGCAGATCAGAAGTTGTTTGGATAAACTTTTTTTTCTTTCGATGCGTCGAATTCCTGACATCAAGAGCATACTCAAACTTAACCGTCCTTGACAGTAAGCAGTCCAGTGCAAGCTAAGTTTTTAATTTTAATTTTGCACTGAATATTTATTTGAGCTCTAACGACGAAGATCAAGCTTTGCAGAAGTCTCGTTTGCTGAGAAGCTCTGTTTAGATGGATAAAGAGTAAGAGTAAGAAAAGGTTTTCCGGAACTCTCACAACTCAAACAGGGAACATTATAAAGTAGTTAAAGATGTGAAACTTTTAATGAGCGCTGTGTGCTAACTAATTACTCCTCGCCCCGCTAATGTAAAAGTTTTGTTCTCCTGTCACCATCAGTTGTTACGGTCGTTTCCCTGGCTCACCTCCCTTGGTTCACCCACTGGGAAAGCTCTCCATACCAATTTAAGCCGAAACCATGGGGGATTTATTAACCCCCCCTCTCAATTATCCAACATGCACCACTCTCCTTAGCGAAAAGAAAAATTCTTATTAGTATGTTTAGCAAGCTGTAGTGCAAATGAAGGAGTATGGCTTGCAGCTGAACGCAGTTTTCATTTAATTTTGTTCAATTAGTGCGTGATGAATGTCACAGTATAAGGGAGGTTTAGTTATTGTAGCTTGAAACCATTATCACCCTCTTGTTGTTTAAAAATATGTCTTCTGACTGAGGTGCATTGTTCTGTTTTCCACTTTGAACATTGTGCTGGACAACAAGTTATAACGAGACAATGGAGACCACTATAACAAAGATTTTGCATTTACTAAGGTTCCTCATGCCATGTGAGGGAGAAAGTCAGAAAAAAAAGCATTTTGAGATCCTTTCTAGGATGCCTGTGCTACAACCAAAAGACCTGAGATGAGCCAGAGCAGCTGCAGATAGCGTTCAAAGGAACAGCTTTGTAAAGAGGCTGGACTTTCGTTCAGAATGTGGCTCCCCCAGACTGCCAGGCAGGCACTACCTTATGGTTGTTCAGATTGCTGTACCCTGCAGATAGACATTGCCAGGTTGCCAGAGGAAATTTTGCTTTCAAGCTTTTCCTTTCCATTTATCGTCGACCTTACCTAACCCTTACCTAACAGTTTCGGCAGCACGCATCTCTCGGAGATTGCTGCTCTTTGCCCCTGTCGGATGCTCTCTTTGTTTCAGAGGCATGCTGCTTGTAAACTCAGCAAAAAAAGAAACGTCTCTTTTTCAGGACAGTGTATTTTAAAGATAATTTTGTAAAAATCCAAATAACTTTACAGATCTTTATTGTAAAGGGTTTAGACAACGTTTTCCATGCTAAACAATTCATGTACATGCACCTATGGAACGGTCGTTAAGACCCTAACAGTTTACAGACGGTAGGCAATTAAGGTCATAGTTATAAAAACTTAAGACACTATAGAGGCCTTTCTACTGACTCTGAAAAGAGAAAGATGCCCAGGGTCCCTGCTCATCTATGTGAACGTGCCTTAGGCATGCTGCATGGAGGCATGAGGACTGCAGATATGGCCTGGGCAATGTCCGTACTGTGGGATGCCTAAGACAGTGCTACCGGTCAGACAGGAAGGACAGACGATCGTCCTCGCAGTGGCAGACCAAGTGTAACAACACCTGCACAGGATCGGTTCATCCGATCCGAATATCACACCTATGGGACATGTACAGGATGGCGACAACAACTGCCCGAGTTACACCAGGAATGCACAATCCCTCCAACACTGCTCAGACTGTCCGCAATTGGCTGAGAGAGACTGGACTGAGGGCTTGTATGCCTGTTGTAAGTTAGGTCCTGACCAGGCATCACTAGCTCAATGTCAGCTGTGGGCACAAACCCACCTTCGCTGGACCAGACAGGACTGGCAATCAGCGAAGGAATGAGTGTTACACTGAGGGCTGTACTCCGGAGCGGGATCAATTTGGAGGTTGAGGGTCCATCATGGTCTGGGGCGGTGTGTCACAGCATCATCGGACTGAGCTTGTTGTCATTGCAGGCAATCTCAACGCTTTGCGTTACAGGGAAGACATCCTCCTGCCTCATGTGGTATCCTTCCTGCAGGTTCATCTGGACATGACCCTCCAGCATGACAATTCCACCAGCCATACTGCTCGTTCTGTGCGTGATTTCCTGCAAGACAGGAATGTCAGTGTTGTGCCATGGCCAGCAAAGAGCCCAGATGTCAATCCCATTGAGCATGTCTGGGATCTGTTGGATCGGAGGGTGAGGGCTCGGGCTATTCCCCCCAGAAATGTCCGGGAACTTGCAGGTGCCTTGGTGGAAGGATGGGTTAACGTCTCATAGCAAGACCTGGCAAATCTGGTCCATGAGGAGGAGATTCACTGCACACCAGATACCGACTGTTAATGACCCCCCTTTATTCAGGGACACATTATTCAATTTCTGTTAGTCTGTGAAACTTGTTCAGTTTATGTCTTAGTTGTTAAAGCTTTTTATGTTCAAACAAATATTTACACATGCTGAAAATAAAAGCAGTTGCAAGTGAGAGGAGTTTATGTGGTCAGGGCCTGTTTACGTTCTTGTTTAGTTTACTCTTCAGTCTAACTGCACACGAGCCAGCTTCTGGTGACACGGTAGCAGCTGGGTCTGTCACAATTGTCGGTGAAGAGCCTGGTGTCTCATCCTATAGCCACACAGGCCTTTAATGTTGAAGCTAAGGTGCAGACTGATTGTCTGGGCACTTTGAGAGCTCTGTGAATCTCACATTTTGGTCATATTAGGATAGAACCCCCGGCTCCCACAACCCCGTGTGTTGCACGCATACTATACTGTGTGTATAGGATTTTTACCATTTTTGTCTGTTATATTTCTAACTCTTTGTTTAGTCTGTTTTATATCTTGAATTCTTGAACCATTAAAAAAAAAATGTTAGCTGGTACTCGATTTCCTATACAAGGCATGAGAAGATCTTTAAAACATTTTTTACTTGATGAGAGGGAGGCTTGACACTACAGTCTAAGGCCTGTGGCTTGCTGAGAATACTCCCTCCCACCCATGTGAATTAAATTCAGCTCTAATTACTTAAAATATGCAATTTTGTGCCTTTTAAAATGGTTGGTTTGCATTTTCAAGCTGAGTGGAGCTTCCCTGCAGGGAGGTCTTGTCTATCGCAAGTTTTTCTTTGCTTTGTTAAAGAGTGAGGGGTTGAGAGAAAAGGCATAAACCAAGAGCACATTTCAACTGCAGGGGTGGAATGACAAGCCGGAAAGTCCTCTGTGAGATTCGTTTTTTATTAAATGTACCAGGTGGGAAAGTCTTTTGTTCTAAACCTGCTGCTGAAATCCATTTACCACTCTGCATGTGACCTGCTAGTAAAGTACATTAGAAAAAAGATTGTTATGATACACTTAAAAGACCCCTTTTGTCCATCGACATGAAGCTCTGAACGCAAAATACCATGAAGAAGGTTTAATATGGGAGGTGTGAAATACAGAAAAAGTGAAGTAGAATAGTGTATAGATTGAGTTTAGAAGGATTTTTTATGCCCTAGTGCCATAGAAAGAACACTGCTACAGTACTTCCTTTTTTAGTTTAATTTAGAAAGTTTCTTATTCTTTAACCTGCTGTGTTCATTTGCATCTTAGAAACAGTTATCTTAAGTAGAAGAAAGAAAAAAGATCAACATTTGGTATTTAGATCTCAAAAAACAAAACAAAACTAAAGATACAATGTCACCATGAACCGCTTATTAAATTGTCACTTGAGGCTCTGATTTAAGCACTGGTATGTGTGTGTGGGTGTCATAGAGAGTCTGAAGATCCTTTCTGGTATTGAAACAAACGCTTTGATATTGAGTAGTCTTACTTTGGTCTTCTTGTCTTGTACAGGATTGGTTCTAAGAAAATGCGGAGTGAGAAACACACAATTGTTTTCCTGAAACCACAGAAGTTATTCCAGATGTAATTTGTGGTAAACTGGCTAATTGATAACATGATAACATTGTTACATGGAAATTACCATTTAGAAACAAACTAACAGTTTCCATTACAAAATGACCCCATGGAGTATTTACCGTCCAAGTGCATCACACAGTGATTATGTTATAGTGCACCAAAAGTTCATGTTACTGGGTATGGGCAGGGAAACTCTGAAGAAAATTATGTACCATACAATGTTTGTATATATACGCTTTATGTGTGTGCTTAAACCATCACTAGGGCTTGGGGCATCGGTTGGTGGTATACTGGGGTATGAATTGTCCGGAATCCAGATTTTCCTTAAAAAGGGAACGGGTCCTGACACCTTTCTGTGTGTTTCAATAAACTATGGAAGCGGTTTGTACTGGGGAACATGATTTCCAGTTTGGTAATTGTCATTGACCGGGCAGGATCGCTTTTGCTGATAAGGCGAATGCTGGTTCTGTGTGCGGCCTACTGTCTTGCACCTTTTTCTAAATAAATTGTTCCTATTAATGTTATTGGCAGGCCAGGTTTTTTTGTAAAATAGTTGATTGCTGTATTGTCTTAGTCAAAGACGAGATGAGGAAACTGTTTACCATTTTATTTTACCAAAAATATAGTCTTTTTCTGTAAAGGCTGATCCATAGATATATTGGTGATTCGGTCATTTCCCCCCCTTTTCTAGCAGCAGATTTATTTTTTCTCTCTCTCTCTCTCTCTCTCTCTCTCTCTCTCTCTCTCTCTCTCTCTCTCTCTCTCTCTCTCTCTCTC
>JAOVYW010000001.1:4209590-4236867 GCA_025775045.1 Hiodon tergisus
CCCACCCCCATCTGCTTTCAGTTCCTCCCCTTTTTCCTCCATCAAACTTTACCCCCCACCACCTTTCTATTGCTGCAGCTAAAGGGGGCTATGACTGCATTTTAATATTTGAACCAAACCCCGCTGTTACATTAAATTGCTTCACCCCTTTAATTTGTGAGGGCAAGCACCCTCCCTATTTTCTATCCGCCTATATATCTTCACTATATACACACACACACACACACACACACACACACACACACACACACACACACACACACACATGCCAACATACAACAATACAGTAATATGGATGTAATACGCTACTATATACAATTATATATGTCTTTTGTGTCTTTTTAAATTGTGTTTATTTTGTTACGTTTCCCATTTTTCGTTGCAGCTCTAAGGAAGTGAGTTTCTTACTTTGTTCTCTGGTGGTTATGTATAAAACATGGTGCCTCAGGTAGAAGATGAAGGGTAAAGTGATGTCCCCCTAAATGGCCAGTCTTGTGTATGCACCTAACACTTCACTGAGCAATCTGTCAACATGTCAGCAACACATGTTTTGTAAAAAGCCTCCGGTGGGAGCGAAAGGCTCCTGCCAGGGTTTAGGAAATGCTTTGAATTCAGTGGATTTCTATTGCGGGCCCGTCCCCCGAGGTTCCTTTTACAATGCCTACATTTCAGAAATTTGAACTCGGGGACCCTCGAGGGGGTCTCTCTCCGAACGCCTGAAAATGTAGAGTTATATTGTTGCGGGTCCCCGAGCGGTCTTTACTAATACCTGAATTCGGAGAAGCTGGAAATTACAGCGTTCCCTGGGGGAGACTTTAACCATACCAGGAAGAAGAGAACTCTGCAGGGAGAGTGCTTAATGCATCACTGAAATAAAACAATTTCAGAGAGATGGGCCGAAGTACTAGTATATATTTTTTTCAATCCCCATTCCCCTAACCCTCTACTCCCACATTTAGCCACTCCTTCAGCTTAGTTGTAGTCCTTATAGTAAGCGAAAGAATAAGAGACAGAAAGCCTCCAGTCGAGGGGCTCTACTTTCATAAAATTTTAGAAGCGCCTGGAAGAGCAGACGGCTAGGCTAATACCCCTGTGTGCTCTTTTGTCTGAGATTTATTTTTTGTTATTTCCTTGCAAATTTGATTTCTCTCTCTGTCTCTCTCTCTTTTTCTTCCTTTTTTATAGCTGGTGTTTGGTTTCTCCTTCACCATAGTGGTTTTCCCCCTTAGTGATTTTTCTTCTCCTTAAATTTTTTTCTTCCATTTGTACTGCAGCCAAATCGCTTGATAAACATTATTCATTATCATAGTGATCCCACAATCCCTTGCCCATTTCTGTCACTGCTCTTTGTAATACCTCAGCCTAAGGAAGTGGGCAATTTACCGTACAATTGTCGCGTCTGCATTTGACCTCCCAGTCGTCACTGCAGCAGATCAATATTGCCGTTCTGAGGAGCAGCTTACGATTGATGCTTTGTAACTTTTTGCTGCTTGCTTGTGCTGTGAACGGAGAGCTGTAGGTTTTGTTTCTCACCCTGGTGTTTCTGCAGAATTTACACATTGACAAGTCTGGCCCACGTGTTTGCTGTTGTAGCCCACTTATATGTAATGCCTATGGATGATTTATCCTGTCTTTTTCATGCTTCAAAAAACACTCTTTACCCAGTCTTTCTGCTGTTTGTAAATAATTCAACTTTTTCAGTAACAAGCAGGTCCCTTAATAGGAATGCAGTACCCGTTGTAGGTGGGAAAGAATAAACAAAACTGCTGCACAGGGAAATGGAGGGATTTGTGTCCACGAGGGGTAAAAATAAAAATCATTCTTCTTATAGAAAACCACAGACTGACCAACATTAATTAAACCCCAAAGCCTAGGGGTTATCTAGAGGCCAGAAACATGACGGTGTATGTCTGCTTCACGGTATGGCATCACACACTGGCACTTAGAACTTTACAGTGAATGTTTTGCGCTAAAGGTTGTTTCCTCGTCCATGTGCAGGCTCACATTTTGGGTTGTTTAGCTTTTTTGTTCGTACTAGTGGACAACTCCGTTGGCGGTCATGCTCGAGATGCCCATGCCCATGTCTTCTGTGTGGCACGGTAGAGATCTTGTCAGGGCTCATGTTTAATGGGCCAACCTCCAGTCCCAGCGTCCAGCACCGAGCAATACCCTCTCCCCACTTGTCTCCTCTCACAGATGAAAGGGAACTAGTAAGTCTAAGTCTCATTTACCCATTCAAACAAACAACTCCCCTTGCATAAAAAAAAAAAAAAACATGTCTTGTTTTTTTGAAGAAGAACGAGAAGGGTTTTGGACTGGATGTGCAATTGTAAATATGTTAAATTTTGATGGGAAGCGGGGGAGCGCTGTGTGGGTTTGTGTGGTAGAAACCTATCCCGAGTGGTGATTTTCTGAAAGCTGGGAATACATGATCTGAGAGTGCATTGTTCTGAAGCACACAAACCCACTTCAGCACTTCAGAGAGGTTCAAAGAAGGGCTGAGGTACTACAGTAATCTCAGTACAGTTAGATTATTCCAGTGTTGTCTTGACAGTGGGTCACGTTAGTTCTACTGAAGTTACTTTAAGAGGTCGTTATCTCATTTAATCTAAAAGCTCAGATGCAGAAGCTATGATTTGTGTACACAGCTAAAAATTTCAGATGCATCCATACATGCATTATCACGCATTATTTTATTTATTTTCTGTCTTCCTCCGATCATGAAGTGGGTCCACCCTTGATTCACCAATATGCACGTATATTTGTAAAAAATTTTGTTTACAAATATATTTGTTCACATTGGCATTTTGGTTAAATTAGCTCCTGGGGAGTGTGTGAGAAAAGGCAGTCACCCGACCAATTAACTTCCTATTGGTCAGGAGAGGGTATAAAACTAGGAACTGTAGGGCTTCCTGGGAGAAAAGAGAGGGAAAATAATGCAATGCCATGTAGCCCTGCAGCAGTGGAGTGCGGTGGAGTTTTGAAGTTTGCGATTGCTTAATGCTTGTGTGTTGTGCTTCTGTCCATATGGTTTGTTGAGTTTTGTGTTTTTTATTTATTATGTTAATAATAAATTTATTAATTTATATTCGCACATAGTTGTTTCACTATATCTAGCTTAAAGGACTGGTTCATGGTCAATTTAAACTATGTGCCGTTGAAAAACTGGCAGACAAGTGCATTAGCTAACATATTCATATTATTTTCTGCAGATTTTTTCTGTGCTGTTCGTTTTAGAGGTTGGTTAAGCTGAATTCAATGGCAATGGCAATTCAAAAGGCAATGTTGTGCACTATTTCACTGCGGCGCCAGATTGTTCCTGTGTCATTGGTCCAATAAAATTACAAAACAAAAGAAAACTTCACTGGATTGTGTGTGGTCTCACTTTTATCAAATAGTGAGTAATAAAACCTACGTAAGTCCATAATATGTAAAAGAATTAATAGAAATGTATAATATAATTTATAAAAGGTAATAGTAATATGAAATAAACATTTGTGATCTTTTGTAATTGTTCATCAAAACCATAAAAAGAAAAGATGGTTTCAAAAATTATTAAATGAAAAGTTTCTTAATATGAAATAAATATTATTAAGGGAAGTAAACATAAAAAATAAATAAATAAAAATCTACATTTGGTGTGACCACCCTTTGCATTTTAACTGCATAGATTCTCTAGGTTGTGCAGTTTTATAAGACAATAGGTAATTAAATTGTTTCAAGCATCTCGAAAAACTCATCTCGTCTCTCTTGCTTCTGTCTGTCCAGGTAATCCCAGACAACCTCGATGATGTTGAGATCAGAACACTGTGCAGGCCATACCATCTGTTACAGAACTCCTTGTCCTTCTTTTGGAACATGAATTGCGCTTTTCTAATGACAGTAATGCAGAAGACAAAAAATATGGTGAATACTTTTGCAAAGTACAGTACGGGGGGGCCACAAGTTCCCCAATACTGTGTCCTGTTTCAGACTCACGTTAGAATCACATAGGAATGCATGTGATTGGAAGATTTGCATTTAGTTTTATTAAAAGATAGCGAGAGTGGCAGGGAAGATACTTTGCAACAAGATTCATACCATTTCTGCATCAATTAGTGAGGATTATGCATTCCATGGCACGATTTAGAGCTGATATCAGTTATATCCCTTGAGGAGGTACAAAATAGACTCCCAGATGGTGGGCCCTGGCAGCTCAGTAAATAGTTAAAGGGCTACGGGGAGCCTGAACTTTAAGTAAATAAAGTATTTTTTATCAATAGATGTTTCGAAGTGGTGGTGCAGTCGAGCATTCTGTTTGTGCTGCCTAGCTTTTAACCTTCCCTTTCCACCCTATGGCCAAAAGCTTTCACAGTACTGAACAAATTTTTTTGGGCCACGGTACAGTATAGCCTTGGCCGTGTCATGGGTCTTCTTGCTATATGCTTGTGATGCGGGTGGCTCTCCCTGAAAAAAACAAAAAAACACCCAGCATTGCCTTGGTTCACAGGGATGGAAAAATAAAATAAGTTAATGAATGAATAATGCAAGCATAAACACTATTCCAATCCGAGCAATCCTCACCAGAAGATCCATCATCCTAAAGGGATGTCCTTTTCTGCTATTGTTTTTGTGGGGAATAGAAAGAGAAAAAGGTCTTCTTATCCTTATTATTGGCAGTGTTTTGTTTAAAACGGTGTTGTGTTGATAACTAAAAGCTAACACATACTTTAGAGCACATTATTTATAGTTCTAGAAGTGCTTGGCTTCCAGGGGGACCACTGTATTGCAACACAGACTGATTTCCTGTTATTAATTTGGTTGTGGTGGATGAAACAAAAACAAAGAAAAAAACGTCCTCATAATGGAACATCTATTGCGTAATTATGTATTCTTGCTCATCAATTTTATTTGTTTATTTAATTGTTGTGTCTTTTAAACTGTGTGCCATCTTGTCTCAATGAGGCTGGAAAAAAATGGCAAGAACGGATTTGCTGGAAAGACAAACAGATGATTTAAAATAAAGGTGCATGTTATAACAGACTGAATATTAGAATTGTAGAGAAATTAAAGTTGGAAGATAACTGACCTCAATTCGACTTTTTGTGTTATGGAACAAGCATGAAAAACAGTTTCAATGGGAACTGACATGCACACACGTACACAGGCTTACTCTTTGCCCTCTCCGACCACCTCACAATGCTCCAGCCTCCCCTGTCAGCTAGTAGCCTCTGGGCATGGCGATCAGGAAGTAAGAGTAGAATCCTGTCCTTTTTTCCGCCTGTCACATTATTTAAAATAAGTTCTCAGTCTCCTCACCCCTTAAATTTTTTTTTCAGCAAGGGTATACTCATTACTAATTGCCAAATGAGATGGAGCTGGGAGCTGGAGAGATGGAGAGGTCTTCACTGTCTTGCTCACAGTTTGTCAAGCTCCACCCATCCTCTCAGGGTTCTCCCTAAAATGTTTTAATTACCACAGTCTTATTTGTTGTTTCACTGGCCAATTGTGTCACAGAAAGGTTTTAGAAACGTATGCATGAATGCAAGCTGCCTTGCCATTGCATGTGTGGGTGTTTTTTTCTTTTCTTTTCCTATTAGCGTTTTCCTTTTTGTCACAAACCGACACAATGAGCCTCCTGTTTGAAGAACCACACTATACAGCTGAAGAGCCCCTTGCATGCAATGTTTAAAGGTGCAGAGTGAATTTAGATTGGAAAAAACATTCCTATTCAATGGCAAACCAGGTTGGTCTGTCGTTAATGTGTTAAATTTTGCCTGTCGTCAGTCCAAATGGCGGCAATGACATGAGTAAAAAGAGATTTTAATCCTGAAAGTCCATCAGCAGCTTTCCAATGGGGGAGCGAGGACACCGAGCAGGGAGGAGTGGGGGAGACATCATACGGCGTAATCCGCCCATGCTGTCGCACCGGAGAGGGGATCACACCGTTCCTTTATGCCGCCTGGAAGACTTTGGCAGGAGGCGCCCTTGTCAATGTGTAGGCTTAAGAGGAGCGGTTCACGTCGCAGAGATGAAGTTGTTTATTCATCTGGAATGCATTACGATTGTGATTGATGACAAGAGGACATCTGCAGTCCTCGATCGGACGGAGCCCTGACTTGGCTCTGGTTGCAGAACGTGGAAAGGAATCGAGGAGGATAATGAGGCTGTTGCGTTCAACGCTCATCCCTCTTCCCTCGCTCCCATCCCCCACTAATTATTAATGAATGTGACCGGGTTGTTGTTCAACCACAGCGAAGTGTCAGGGAATCATATACAGAAGGGTAGGATGTCTTGACGTTTTGGACAGGGAAACATGAAAATACACGGTCTTGCTTGAGCTACTGCTTGTTTTTTTTCCCTCAATTCATCTCTCCCTAGTTCTTGTTTTTGCCTTCAACGCTGCCTGGTCTGCTTTACGAATGACAAGCGGGACCCAATTGGGGAACAAATCAAAACCAAACCAAACAGTATTAGTCAGGTTGGTTGGGTGGTGGGGAGCTGCAGAGGGGAAAAAGTAGGAGGATCGGGTTGGGGGTAGGGAGATCCGGTCATGCTTCACACACTGAATACGAATATTCTACCTTCACACTGCTGGGGTTTGGGGGTGTTGCTGGTGGTGGCCCCCGGTGGCAATTTAAGGGTGCTTTTCCACGTTGGAAGCAGCGGGCACCATTATATGTCTTCCTGTGGTGACATATTAACGACCTACCTAATCATTAATTCTAATTGGGGGGTTAATAAATTTACAATTCCAGGAGCTTTACAGAGGGTTTTGAGTCTATTACTGATGTGTGTTTCCATTGAGCTAAACTTGTCCTCATGTTAGGACTGGCTTGGATAAAAGAAAGACTGACAAACCTCTAGCAGGTCTGCCAAACAAAAGCAAAAAGTGGGATACTGAGTTTACGGTCATCCACAGTTATTTTATTTTTTTTAAAGAGAGGGAGGTCAACGCTTTAAAATAGCATACGGATAAGGTCTGCGAAATTACTGCCATATGTCTTTCTGTTATTACCAGTAGACTTTACAGTTATAGATTGCTTCCCTTTTTGTCACAGTCATGTCAAAAATATATATATAATTTCATGGAAGGCACTGAGCTAGGCTTGCTTTTCGCCTCAAAGCAATTACAGTAAAATGTATCATTCAATTTATGATGTAGATCGTCTTAGGCTAGCTTTGAACTGACATCACAAACTCAACAACCAAGCTGTCTATTTCATAAAAATATTTCAACTACTTTTAGAGCATTGAAACTACTTCTTCTTGCGAGTTGCATTCAAAAGCATCTGTTCTTTCTCTTGCCATTCATTGTCTGACATTGCATTCTGTGACAGAGGGAAATTTCAGCTGGAGGACAACTATTTGATACTTAGTATCTCAATATTATAAAGCTAATATTTTAAAGCTAAGTCTGCGAAAATAAGGGTATTTGTCATTTGAAATGTATATTTTCTTCAAATGAAACCTTGGCTTAACTTTGAAAGAATGTTTTATAGAACAGATAGTTGTTTTTTTGGGACTGGATCATTTACTCTGTTGTGCTACCTGGCTTTGGAATTAGTTGTTTGAGGTACAGTTAGAGTTAGAAACAAGTTGTGGTCTTGTTTAAGCACAAAGCATGAGCCTTGCCTCCATAATATTTCATTAAAAATATGAACATCCTATCAACTAGGCGCTTGTGTTGCCTTCGTTTAATTCTTTCTCAGCCAGAGGTCCATCAGGGGGACGGATGGACAGACAATGCCATCTCTCTCTCTCTCTCTCTCTCTCTCTCTCTCTCTCTCTCTCTCTCTCTCTCTCTCTCTCTCTCTCTCTCTCTCTCTCGCCGGGCTTCCCGTCAGACCACGACGCATCCGATTAGGAGGGGAAGCACGGGCAGGCCCTTTCGTCAATCCCGCACCGCGACCTGAAACAGGCATCTCCGTGGAGGCAGCCCTTACCCGGACCCTTGCTGGGGGACAGATTGTCCTCCTTAGGAGGAGGCCTCACGGTCCCCCAAGAGACTCTGAGCGAGCCAAGTACCAAGCAGCGCTGCCTTCCTGCTAGCTTGTGTTTGCATTTTGTCTGTGTGTGTGTGTATTTTTGAGTTTGTTTGCATGTGTGTGCATGCATGGTTGCGTGTGTGCGTGCGTGTGCCCAGTAGGTTCATATGTGCCCCGTTCAACTGTCTGTGTTAGCTTTATGACTGTCGTGGGAAAAATGTAAACAATATTAAACATACTAAGGCACAAATCCCCCTCATGTCTATTTATAGCTGGTGTTCGGGAAAACCTTCTATCGCCTTTGTCCGTTGAGGTTCTCTATCCCATTGAAAATCAATGTGGCCTGTTCTGGGCTCATTTCAAGGTTGGAGTTGGCAATGCAGATTCTGACAATGGGAAGGAGTATGCAGTAGAGTGGAATGACTTAACAACCCCCGCCATTTTGGACTGGGTCTGCTGATGAGCTCAATTCAGAATAAAATAAGGTGTCTACAATTTTTTTTGTTTGTTTATTAAGAAGTGGAAATCCCTGCTCCCCACCTGGCTTTTCTTAAATGGTTCCAAGGCTCAGCAAAGTATGACTAAAGTATCTGCTTTCCCTCCCCTAGCAGTTAAAATTTCGGACTATCCTCGGGTGCCAGCGGCTGCTGTGATATCTGGGATGCAATCCAGCGGCCACGTCTGTACTCAGGGAAAATGGGTAATGTGGACAAAGTAGCAAGCAGTTTTCTGCTCCCAGAGGGCTGACGGCCGAGGAACTATAACAGATGTCGGCGCAGCTCGGACAGGGGGGCCCTGGTACAGCCGCCTTAGGTCTTTGTGTCTTTGTGCGGTTTGACACCGCACTTTGTGGGTGCAGCAGCATAGCAGCAAGTGACATGCAGCCTCATCACCGGTGGAAAGGCAGGGATGGATAGATATCCCCCTCCCCTACCCATCACCTATCTCGAAGCTTCGGGCTACTGATTGATGAGTGGCAGGAGAGAGTTGGCCTGATAGTTTTTATTCATTCATTTATATATATTTTTGTAAAGATGCATCTTGTCATGTTTGCAGCATGGCAGTAAAAGGAGGGAGCATGTAAGAAGGGGCGAGAGAGGTGTGTTCAGAAAATGAGAGGGGAAGCTCTGGTGCTCTGTTTTAGGAGTATACCACAGGGCCCTGGTGCACTTCCTGTGATCCCTCCTACAGACTCTGAAGTAGCCCCTCTTCAAAACTTGTTTAGGCAAGCAAGTCAAGTTCCGTTAAGAAAAAAAAGTGTCTGGCTTTCACTGGCTTGAGTGCCCACATGGGGGGTCTGAGCTATGTAAATCAGTGTTGTATTATACAAAATTGAATTATCCTATTTTTTACAGCCATATGAAATGCAAGCTCTCCTGCAAGCTGAGAACACTCGGCTCCTCTTCCATGATCGAGAGTTTTTGCATCATGTGCTTGATACTGTGCTGTTCGAGCATGTGAGATCTGTGTTTCTGGTAGGAATTCTTTGAAACAGCACATTGGCTCTCGTTTTGTAAAAGGCCGCAAAGGTTTTTTCTGTGGAAGTTTCTTTCTCCAAATTGAGGATTTAAAAAAATGTTAACTGAATTTACATGAAGTGGGTGTAAAAGATAAACTTCTTTAAAGGGTAAAAAGGTTAAAAAGAATTTGACTTCTTTGTTTGTTTAGTAAGGTGCATGCAGCTAATATAGTTCAGTACTATTTGTAAATGTATCATAGACAAATATCATTAAATTTGACTTTTTGGTTTCATTTTCAAGACCATACAAAAAGAATGCACAGGGTTAAAAAAATTCACAGGCCCGAAAGATTGTTTGTTGGAATTCTCTGTTTCTATGCACACACACACATACACACAGTCGCTAGCATCTCCCTTTGCCTTTATTAGTTCTTGTCTGCAGTGTTTCAGTAATCCAGATAGCGGAGGGTTTTCCTCCAATGTGCATAGATCTTCTTGGATAAGATAAGACGGTCTCTGAACACAAAGAGGTGGGTTAGCCATTCTGGCTGCTGCATGCCAGAGATAAGACACCTCAAGCCGCTTTGAGGACCTTACACAGGATGTAAATGAAGCCAGCAATATCAAATAATTTTTCAATCCCTGAGGTGTGAGGATGTTTTTTTTTCCTTCCCATTTTTTCTTTTTATAGTTATTGGCTAAATTTAAAAATTAAAAGAAAAACACCGCATTGCTAACAACAACCTTGATGGCTTAATTTGCCAGGGTTTCACACCTAGGGCTGTGGGTCAGAGGCGTCAGCTGTTGAATCCTCCTGAAGTCACAGCGCCACAGTGGGTCGCTGGGATCAGACTCGCAGGCAGCTTATGGCTGCAACTAAAGTACGCCTGGCTAGGTATATGGCCGAGGACCAGGCCTCTAGATCCGCGGAACTCTGGGCTGGCTGATAAAGCCCAATCAGGTATTGATGTTGATGAAAAGCCAAAACTTTTCCCAATTTTTTTGTTCTTGTCTTCCTTTACTTACCACTCCTTTACTTTACTTTGACTTTTGTCTCTCGTGTCAGTTCAAGTTAATTCAATCTGCTTTATTGGCATGGAATAATTACACATATACACACATGTATATTTCTCAAATAATAATAATAACAATAGTAATAATTACTCCCTCTCTTCAACAAACGACAGCTAAACATAACTGGTTAAAGGAAATGATTGTAATTAATGTATATCATGTCAATTATAGAGCTTGTGCACAATTTTAGAGAGAAAAAGAACTGGCAGAGGGTAATCCCAGTCATATACCGATATTACAAAAACATAGCCAGATGGAGATTTCAGAGCTGGAGATATCTGGGAAATATCTGTATGTATGGGACTCTAGGGTTACTGGTAATACTGGGTTTATTTAAGAGCATGCTTACCTTGTAAACTGTAGTGGCTAAAAAATCATACCGAGTTATTATGATTTAAACAGCATACAGATTAATTTCCTTTACCTTTAAATTTATCTGCTATTTATAAACAGAGGGTGTTTGATCTCAATATCCACATAGCCTTCCGTTCTGACCTTTTTTGTATGGCTCAAGTCATTGTAGAATTTCGGGAAGCGTTCTCCTTCTTTTATTCTAATTTGAATAGGTGAGTGTTAGAGAGAAAATGAGGGCTCAAACGGATATATGAGTATTGGTACCTGTAGTGTGGTTCTTTGCACCCTGCGGTCGAGAGTGCTAAATAAAAACCTGAACCTCACATTCTGTCACCTTTGGAGTCACATTCCAGCAGTTCCAATTATGCACAGGAAGTACAAGTGCTGCATTGTGTCAATTAGCAGAATTACTCTTTGGGTGTCATACCTCTTTGGGGTATTATTGGCACATCGCCCCTAACTTGTTCTAAACAGCTTTTTTCATGGGTGAACTTGTAGATTTATTTTACACCTTTGTGCAATTTTACTCATTTTTGGACATAATCCCTCTCTGAAACTACTCATTCATATGTGCTCATCATTGTAACAGCTACCCAAGGGGTTAACAACCCTGAGCATTTAAGCTGATGTGGCGTCGTATTGACCAATGTCTCAAGAGCCTGAGAGAAAACAAAAAGGCAAGATATTGATTATATTGATGCCAGTGGATCAACAAAACTTGTGTGACTCTCAGCACCATTGGCCTAGAAAATACTCAGACACAGGGACTCATGGCATGGAGGTTACCCCCAACCACATCCATAAGAGGGCGATAGGTGAATGCTGGGCCAATGGAAAAATGGAAAGGTTTGGTAATAATGGAAACACTCTTGCACACCAAAATGGGCATAGTTGTAATAGAGATGACAAACTGGACAATAAAGTTTTTTTTGTACATAAAAAATGGATTGAACTGGGCCTACCTTGCAGTTAAATTTGATAATGTGTTAAACATTAAGGAAAGCAACTGGATCGTGGGGCCACTACATCCTCAGCCCCTTGCTTAGTGTCTCTGGAACGTGTACCTTGCCAAATTCATTACTTCAGTTCTGTCAGAAAAATCTGGCAGTTTAAATTCCTGTTATTTTTAGTTTACCTTCATTCTTCAAGAATGTATCCTCTGTACATTTTAAGGCAAAGTGACTGGACCATTTGCGAGGGTTTCTAACTAATATGCTTGTATATGTGTAAGAATATGGTAATTTAATAACAACACTGTTCATGTAAACAGTAGACCTTGGTGTCTTATATGCAAATAACAAAAAAAAGTGCGTGGCCTCATTTGCAAATCACTGCCAGTATTTTTTTTTTGAAGGCTAATTTGCCAAGTTCAAAGTCATAATGCTCATGGAAATGACATGTTTCATCTTAAGAGTCTATGTTGTTATATGTATAATATAATTTATCTATTTATTCTTCAAAAAATGACTCCAGCGCTAGTCTTGGACTTGGATGCATGGTACCAGGACTTGGCAATGGATGGCAGCTACGGCGCTGCGCTCGCATGTGTCTGAGGTATTGATCCGTCTGCGTCGTTCCCTGCTCAGCCTCCTGGCTCCTCGGCTGCAGCCGGAGCACAAAAGGCAACCCCGCTACCGCGCTGCTTTGCAAGGCACAGTGCCCAGGTTCCGCTGTCCATACTTCTCTGGAATGGAACGAGGCAATCCATGACATTATGTCAGGAGGGAATTAATTCCACTATGACCTATGTGAGATTTTGTTTCAATTAATAATAGTGTTCAAAGTTACAGACAATGGAGAGAGAAAAAAACTGTGATTTGATAGATTTGTCCAATAGATTATTCACAAAATCCTATTTACATTGACTTCTTTATTCATACAGTATAAAAAGTTGAGAGTTCTGTTTGTCTTTTGTAAAAGCTAAAAATTTTCTTATTTCATATGTACTCTTAGCATAAGTAAGTGTTAATAGTCAAACAATAAAAAAAACAATGAAAGTTAAAGTGATGATTACGAGATGACAAGATTTCTGAAGTATGGTTTGTAAGTGCAGAAGCTGTAATGTCTTTGTATGTGTTTCTGAGGACAAGAGATGTGTGGGGGTGGATGTGTTTTGCAACACATGGAAGGGGCGGGGTCAAGAGGGGTTAGTACTTTTGGCAGGAGTCCTCGGCAGATATATGAACAAGTGGAAAGGAGAGTTTAGGGTGGGGGATGTGGTTGTCTTGCCAGGCATTCTAAAATTTGATAACATTGTAGATCACAAATTAGTGCCTTAAATAATCCAAAATAAAACCTGAAAATATGTATCAGATTTCAGGTTTCTGGTCCTTGGCTGTGAACTTCTATTGCAGACAGCATTAGTAAGGATGGTTACACCCACATCCCCCCAAAAAAGACCTTGAATTTAAGCTGGCGAGAACTTTTGACCGTAAATATGACCAAACAGATGTTACGTGCAACAGATGATTTTCCAGCTGTCCTTTTGCCTATACTTGAATAGAGAAAATGTGTTGTTTTGTTCCCTGTAGCAGACATAAAAAAACTAAAAGAATAAGGAGAAAATGTCAGGCCCTAAGATGGAGGTCTTCCTCCCAGGATGACAGGCTGTTGGCCAGAAGATGCTCAGGAAGGCCTGGCTGGCTAACAAAGAAAGCCCTTGAGCGGCGGGGTGTAGTTTCAGCCTCGCATCCCCTCTGGCAGTGGCACAGAGGCCCGCCGCGGTGTGACCGGCCAGCAAAATTAGGAAATAAGGGCTTCTTTTATTTACTCAGGCTGCTGAATCACGGGCATTCCTGTTCGCACGGCGGAAAAAAAGGGAGGCCGCTCCTCTTTCCATCCCGGGGTCCCTTGGGCGCTTCCCCGCCTTCATCCTCCGGTGTTCACACACTTGTTTCAGTGGCGGTCCTCTGGAAATGGCAGCTCTGCCGACCGTTGGAGGGAGAGAGAGAAGGGGAAGAAGCAGGCGTGGGGGGGGGGATTCCATACATATTTGCACTATGTAGTTTTAAAACCATTTACTCTTCATGACATTATATCTTATAATGGAGAAAGCATGCTATAAAAATGTGTGTATGACTTTCCTAGTAAATTTGAAAAGCACTTGCATTTTTTGTTAAAATCAACAAATAAGTTAAATTGAGAGCTACTCTACAAGTTTTGGTAAATTTTTGTATTGGTAATTCAGCATATTCACCACAAGCTAATTAAGTCTATGCAGGTAGACAGTTTACATGAAGCTCAATTTGACCCCAATATACCAAAAACTGCCAGTTATATCTAGACAGATAGATCGATAGATAGGTACTTTATTTATCCCCATAGGGAATTTACTGCACTGCAGCAGTAAATAGCAGTAAATAAAACATTAGGGAATTAGAAAATATATTATTCTGTTGTAAACATTAATTAGTCAACATTAACCACTACTAATTGATTGTTTCCTGTAACTCAAGTTTTAAGTGTGGAGCATTTCAAGATACAATTTAATCTGTAAAACTTATATCTTTTATCTTTTTAACTTGTATCTCCCAATACGGTATCGTTTGAGTCTGCAATGGTGGACGGGGCGCTGGGCAGAGGGGGCGTGTAGACGTAGCTTGTCACTGTGGGTCACTGTGCCCCTCTGCTTTTCAAACGTAAAAAGTGCAGGCCGGCCAATTGGAGGTGTCTGTGGGACATTGGAGGAATCCGATGTTGGTGGCCATCTGTTAGGCCTATTGAGGTGGTGTTTTCAACAGTTTAGAGATGCGGGGAAGTGACTCACTCTCATCTGTTTCCTATGGATAAGCCAAGGGCCAGATAAAACGGTTGGTGTTCTACCTTAGGGTCAGAGCGGTGACATGTATTCAGTCAGTTTTAATGGCCCAGACAGGTAACACTGACAATGTCAACGCTTCTGCACTATGCTACAAGCACCTTTTAAGAGTTTCTGTATCAGTGTCATTTCAGTAGTCAACTGTTTTAACTGTGCTGGAGCTGGTTTAAATATGTTATGCTAAGTATGTTATTAATCTTATAAGTTTCCCTTTCCCTTTTTTATGAGTTCTGCATAGTTTGCATACTTTGTCTGTGAGTGCTTGAAGGGACCTGTTGTGTGTCTTCAAGTAAGGCCACTGAGCCTGTGCTCCCTCAGAACAAAGAAGTGGCCCGTAACCTTTTGAACTTGTGGAGAAATGTTCAGTCCTGACATTTTATTGCATCCTTACTTTAAAGTTTTATGTGCCTTTAAAGCTTTAATGTGAACATAATATGAGCAAGAACTGTAAGGATGCATACTTTAAACTTTTAAAGTGGGCTTTTAAACATTGTTTTCCTTGCAATGTCCCTCACTTACACTGAGAAACTGTTCACTTGAGTCACAGGAAGCCACCGGTGCACAGCCGCAGACAATCTTATTTCCGTCACTTTATCAGTGTTTGAACAGGAAGAGAAAGAGAAGGTTTCCTGAAATTCCACCCAAGTGGAATTAGCTTAGTGGTTTTCTGGGATTTGGAAGGACAAAGGTAAATCACAGAAGGTCTAGTTTAATTCCTGTGATGGAAGGTTTGAGCTGGACTTCCTCTCTACATGATTCTGTGACATGGCTCAGTTTCTATATTTAAAAAAAGGTTTACCAGAACTGGTTGGTGACTTTAAGGAATTGCATCTGCTTTAGTGTGAATTTAATGGCAATTTCGAATTTTACCGCTTGCTGCTACATTCTTACAGCAACGATCTGTTGCGGTGTGAATCTGAGGAGAAAGTCGCTGGCCCGTTAAACACATGCCCGTGTTGTCCTTGGTCTTCACGCCACACAATACCCTTGGCTGATCCATATCCCCAGGTCCCGGGCCCCTGCAGCAGCCCCTTGACTGGCTCAGTCTAGTCAGTAAATACCCTTCCCGGGTTATTTTTTTATTTTATTTTATTTTTTACAAAACATTAATGTGAATGCGTTTGCAAATAATTTTGTTCTTTAAGAGAGTAATTATATATCCATATGTCATCTTGTTTAAGTGTGTTGTAGCAAATCTCTTTGTTATTATTGATATTATTATTATTAGTAGTAGTATTATTATTATGTTTTTATTATTATCAAAGATAATATTAAAATATTGACATATTGGTTATTTTAAATATGCATTTTTTTTAATTAAAGCTATTTTCAAGGTTTTGTGTATTTATTAATTTTTTACAGAAATGACTGGAATCTGCAGCCATAATTGCAACAATAGTTACAACAAAACTAACTAATTTACCTCATGCAGGGCGTCCATCTTAAAGCACCCCATACCATGTAGGTAGAAATGTCAGAAAGATTGCATTTTGAGTCTCAGTGGGCTAAGTCATTACATGACCACATACAAGGCTAATTGCAAGAAAAGCATTTATGGCAAATTATTCTGTAAATTAGATATTCAGATTCAACTTTTAAAAATGACTTCTCAGGAGTTACATGGCCTATGTGACTGCCAATAAGAAAAGGAAAAAAAGACTCTATTTCAGACTGTAATTTAACTTCTATGCATGGTCCCTGTTATGTGAACTGAACCAGGCATCAAAAGAATCTCCTCCCCAAAGATAAGTGTCTCTTGTTTTTTTTTTCTCCTTTCCCTTAGATGATCTTGAGGATGACCCCTCCTGCTCATGGCCTGCATCCTCGCCGTCCAGCAAAGACCAGACCTCTCCATGCCACGGAGACGGGTATGACTTTGGAGAAGAGGAAGGGGTTCCTGGACTGCCATATCCCTGTCAGTTCTGTGACAAGTCCTTCAGTCGCCTCAGCTTCCTGAAGCACCACGAGCAGAGCCACAGTGATAAGCTGCCCTTCAAGTGCACCTTCTGCAGCCGCCTGTTCAAGCACAAGCGCAGCCGCGACCGGCACGTCAAGCTACACACGGGCGACAAGAAGTACCACTGCGGCGAGTGTGATGCAGCTTTCTCACGCAGTGACCACCTCAAGATCCACCTGAAGACGCACACCTCAAACAAGCCGTACAAATGTGCCATCTGCCGTCGCGGATTCCTGTCCTCCAGCTCCCTGCACGGCCATATGCAGGTCCATGAGCGCGGCAAGGATGGGCAGGGTCTGCCCCGGGCAGATGACTGGAAGCTGAAGGAGACCCGGAAATGCGGCCGGTGTGAGGAAGGATTTGACGTCCCAGAAGAGCTGCAGAAGCACATTGCAGAGTGCCACCCAGAGTGCTCACCAGCCCAGGAGAGGGGCGCCCTTCAGTGCATATACTGCCACGAGCTCTTTGCCGAGGAGGGTGCCCTCCTGAACCACATTGACCAGGTGCACAACAGAGAAAAGAAGGGCCACACTTGCACCATCTGCTCTGAGCATTTCCACGCTGTGGAAGAGCTCTATAGCCACATGGACGTACACCAGCAGCCAGAATCCAGTAACCATAGTAACAGTCCTTCCCTGGTGACGGTGGGCTACACCTCCGTCTCCAGCACGACTCCAGACTCAAACCTTTCTGTCGACAGCTCAACTATGGTGGACGTGGCGCCGCCCTTGCCAAAAACCCGCGGGAGGAAGAGAGCAGCCCAGCATGCCGCCGACATTGGCGGGTTGTCCTCAAAGCAGGCAAAGATCTCATACAGCTGCATTTATTGCAACAAGCAAGTGTTTTCTAGCTTGGCCGTGCTACAGATACACCTGAAGACTATGCACCTGGATAAACCAGAACAGGCTCACACCTGCCAGTTTTGCTTTGAGGTTCTGCCCTCCCTGTACAACCTAAACGAGCACCTGAAACAGGTGCATGACAACCAAGACCCTGGAATCCTGCTGGGTAGCATGCCTGGCACGGTCCTCCAGTGCAACTTTTGCCCTGAGGTACTCAGCGACCTCAATGCCCTGCAGGAGCACATCCGCTGTTCACACGGCTTCCCCAGCCCCGTGGCCAAAGAGAGCAATGCCTTCTTCTGCCCCCAGTGCTTCATGGGCTTTCTCACTGAGACCACCTTGGAGGAGCACATCCGTCAGACTCATTGTGATGGGGGCAGTACACATTTTGACTCACCCCTGGCTGGGACCCCCAAGGACCCCATAGTTGAGGTGTATTCCTGTTCTTACTGCACTAACTCACCGATATTCAACAGTGTGTTGAAGCTAAACAAACACATAAAAGAGAATCACAAGAATATACCTCTTGCACTTAATTACATCAACAATGGAAAGAAATCAAACCGGACCCTGAGTCCGTCGTCCCCCATGTCTATGGAGCAAGCGACTATGAAAGTAGGACAAAGTGGTTCTTCGTCTCGCGCCGGCAGCGAATTCATTTGCAATCAGTGTGGTGCCAAGTACTCTAGTTTGGACCTATTTCAGACTCACCTGAAAACCCACCTGGACAATGTCGTACCAAAACTTACCTGTCCACAGTGCAACAAAGACTTCCCCAATCAGGAGTCCTTGCTTAAGCATGTAACAATCCATTTCATGATCACTTCTACGTACTACATCTGTGAGAGCTGCGACAAGCAGTTCACCTCCGTGGACGACCTACAGAAGCACCTACTCGACATGCACACCTTCGTGTTCTTCCGCTGCACCCTTTGTCAGGAGGTCTTTGACTCCAAGGTATCCATCCAGCTGCACTTGGCTGTGAAGCATAGTAACGAGAAGAAAGTCTACCGGTGCACCTCATGCAACTGGGACTTCCGCCATGAGTCTGACCTGCAGCTTCATGTCAAGCACAACCACCTGGAGAACCAGGGCAAGGTCCACAAATGCATTTTCTGTGGTGAGTCCTTTGGCACTGAGGTGGAGCTGCAGTGCCATATCACCACTCACAGCAAGAAGTACAACTGTCGTTTTTGCAGCAAGGCCTTCCATGCTATCATCCTGCTGGAGAAGCATCTACGGGAGAAGCACTGTGTCTTTGAGGCCAAGCCTCAGGGCTGTGGTGCTAATGGCTCTGTAGTCGGCACTGATCCTGTCCCCAAAGAGGATGCAGAGCTGCAGAGCCTCCTGGCTAACAGCCATGAGTCACACAACAGCCATGATGGCAGCGAGGAGGATGTGGACACTTCTGAGCCCATGTATGGGTGCGATATATGTGGCGCCGCTTACACCATGGACTCCCTGCTTACCAATCACCAGCTGCGTGACCACAACATCCGACCGGGGGAGAGCGCCATGGTCAAGAGGAAAGCGGAGATTATCAAAGGCAACTACAAATGCAATGTTTGCTCCCGGACATTCTTCTCTGAGGCCGGGCTGCGGGAGCATATGCAGACCCACCTGGGGCCCGTCAAGCACTACATGTGCCCGATCTGTGGAGAGCGCTTCCCATCCCTCCTTACCCTCACTGAACACAAAGTCACACATAGCAAGAGCCTGGACACGGGGAACTGCCGGATATGCAAGATGCCCCTGCAGAGTGAGGAGGACTTCCTGGAGCACTGCCAGATGCACCCAGACCTGAGGAACTCCCTGACAGGCTTTCGCTGTGTGGTCTGCATGCAGACAGTGACGTCCACTCTGGAGCTGAAGATCCATGGAACCTTCCACATGCAGAAGACGGGATCCATGCCAAGTGGGCACCCGGTTGGTCGCGTCCATCACCCCATGAAGCTCTACAAGTGCGCCTCTTGTCTGAAGGAGTTCCGCTCCAAGCAGGATCTAGTCAAGCTGGACATCAATGGGCTCCCCTATGGACTATGCGCATCCTGCGTCAGTGGTGGTGGCGGCAGCAAGAGCTCCAGCCCCGTGGTGAATGGTGGTAAACAACAGGTGGGACCAGGAGCAGTAGGGGCCATGGCCGGCAGCCAGGGGGACACGCTCAGCCCAAGCGAAGGCAAGGCTAAGTTGGGCCCCAGCAAGACCCGCTGCTCAAGCTGTAATGTGAAGTTTGAGACGGAAGCAGAGTTGCAGAACCACGTGCTCTCTGTCCATCGGGACCCAGCAGGCGAGAGCAATAGTAGTCAGCTAAGAACGCCGCAAGTGTCGCCCATGCCGAGGGTGAGCCCCTCGCAAAGTGATGAGGTAACCACTTGGGCAATCTATTTGTCTTCATCATCCGATAACATTCATAAGCTTTCATACTTTTTAGTCATAATAAAATAAAGGTACTACTGCAGTTACCAGAATGATTCTGTAGTACAGATTTATGTTATTGATAGCTTTTTTATTGTATGTTGTAAATCGGGATTATGTTTATTATTATTTACATTATCCATAATATTTGATAGAAAAATGTTAGACATTAAGACAAATGTCAACCACCATGTGCATCAATGTTCTTCATTAAAACCTGTGGCACTGAAAACATTACCTTTCCAGTATTGGCAAAGCTGATTAAAGCCCTTGCCTTTTCTACACAGAAGAAGACCTACCAGTGCATTAAGTGTCAGATGGTCTTCTACAGCGAATGGGACATTCAGGTCCATGTTGCCAATCACATGCTTGGTAAGAATTCACAGCACTCCTTTACTGTTGTTATGAACAATGTACCCAGCATTCTCAATCACTGCACATATTCAGACTCTTCCTGCTGTTATTTTAAGTATACAAACCCCCAGTAAGACAGTACAATTGTCCACGCAAATTACACTTACTCCAAAATTTACTTGTGGGATAGGGCAGCCATGAAGAAACTTCTTCTCCGAACTGTGGGATTGCGGTACCATAATGGTCACGTCTGCGATCATAATGTCTATTTCTTTATTGTTTTGTTTAATTGTAATTCAGTTTACAATTGTTTCATTGAGGCTGGTGATTGGAAGGGAAGTGTTAAATGAGTGAAAAGGTCCCTACATTACCAGCCTCAGTGCATGTGACAGAGGATGTGTTTTGCATCTGACTCAGCAGCCGTAAAATTGTTTTGGAACAACATTCACTGTGCTAGACAATTTCACTCAGCTGGATTGGGTTCAGAGTTTAGGCATTTAGTATGTTCCTTTTAAAACTTTTTTTAGTGAGTGATTGTGCATTGTGTTTGTGCATTGTTATATCAAGATTAACTGCAAATGTTTTTGATTTTATCTGACATATAACAATTTGGCCAATTCCCACATTTCAGAACCCAGGGGGCTGAATTCACGTTTCATTTAAAAATGTGATGTATAAAAAGAGAAACTGAGAAAGAAGCAAAACTGAACAAAGAAAAAAGTTTGGGCTGATTATCCACAACAACGATGCACACTCGCTTTCCATTTGGATTTCAATTCACTGGCACGATAAATTATTAACTGCATGTAAAGGTAGCGGAATATTTTTTTAAATACTGTCTTCGGCACTTTGACTAAAGAATAACGTGTGTGGCCAGATGCACGACGGAAATGTTCGACTATAAACATAATGGCTCAAAATTAATTTATAGTGATCTTATAGTAAAGGGTGGAGCTGCGCTTATTGCTCAATTAAACTTTGCGGCAGGATGCAAAAGGTTTTGAATGGATTTCATTATGTCTTTTTTTGTTTTTTTGCTTTGCTGTCCCTACCAATAATACATTGTGGCATTTATATATATTAAATCCCTGACTGTTGTTTTTTTTCCATATATATATATAAAATCCCTTTTATGAAACCAAATTACAAATGGAATGTATTGACAAGTCAACTTTGAATAAGTTCCGTCTTTCCTGCAGTGCAATCACATTAAATGAATGCTTTTAAGTGGCAGGAGAGGGAAAGGGAATTTAATTTTAATTCATTTTTATTGCACTGTGACCCAACTCTGACCTTTGTGACGTATCAATTTTGTTTGAACTGGCAGGCTGAACTTCACATATCACTCAACATTTGCATTTTACTCTGGTTAATTCAGTTTCCTCTGACTCACTCACTGCTTTCTCAAAGTTGGATGATTGTGATGCAGACTTTAATGTAGAACCTTGTCAATAAGATGAACATTTTGTGTACGTATTTAAGTTTTTTCTCAGACAGACTGTGAAACCTGCAGGGTTTTATACCTTGCACACATCCAATTGTACGAGCGAGAAAATAGCTAATTTAGCAGGTACACACAATACAAAACTCACAGAGCTGTAAGTTTGATGTTACATTCAGTGATAGAAGCCAGGAAACTGAATATACTGTAACAACAGACTAGACTTCCTTGGTTTCACATCATCGATTCAGTTCCTTTGTTTCTGAATTCTCAACAATTTTCAGCTGAATAATAATTTGATCTAATATGAACATTTATCTAATGTCATAAATAATGCTCAACCATAACAAAAATTTTTAAGTGTTTTAGATACCGTTCAATATATATTTATTCGTCATATATACGTATATTAATTTTGATGTGTTTTCATAGCTGACATAGTGAACAGTGTGGTTTTCCCAGCTTTTAATATATCTGGATATCAATATCTTATTTTTCTTCTTTCCTCTTTAAACACACAACATAAAACATATTTTCAATATTACATTTTTTAATATTTATACAGTTTTTGATAAATACAAAATACACAAATAACTCTTTTTGGAATCTATTTTAAAACTGCTTCGATGATTTGGTAATTAATTAAAATGTTAGCCGATGTTCAGTCAGTGGATATTTCTAGTGAATGAAATTAATGTTTCTGGTTCCGTTTCCTAGATTACATTACTTTTTCCTCTGATTTCTCAATAGCAACCCCCCCACAGAACTTCAAAAGGGAAGTTTACACATCAAATCACACTGCAGGTACTTTTTATATTACAATGCTTTTTTGTTTAACAGTGTAGTTAACAGAACCAAGCACATGCATCCAAAACATGATTGTTGATGTGTAGCATACTAATATATACTAGTCACATTTGCTATATTTTTATCAATCAAACACAAATGTACTGCTCTTAAACACATTTTTGTATGTATATTTAAATATTGAATTTCTCTAAGAAGCTGGATATAAAACTCAAGTTTTTGTGTTTAAATCCTCAAATCAAAATTGAGGATTTTACTAAATTATGGGTAGAAAAAAAAGTCAGTGTTCAGGTGAATTTTAATCTGAATCTAGCAGATTTTAATTTTAATTTAACATACTTCACAAGTCTGTCTGGAGACAGATGAGGAAAGTGCATCAGTAGAGATTTTTTTTCTCTTTTTGAGAAATGTGTGTGCGCGTGTGTACTTGCCTGAGTGCGGCCGTGCATGTGCATCTGTCTGACTTGTGAATTCCCACCACTTGGCAATGCATGGATGTTCCTACTGGGTGTGTCTTAGACTCTGCAAATCCCAGTACAGCCTCCCCCTCTCCAGCGGGGACCAGGGACCCAGGGAAGGCAGATCACTAATCCCTCCAGCAGCTTCAGTTTCTAATCAAGTTGGAATTACCAGCCTTTTTGATATGGATGCCCATCTGGGGGTTACAACCAGGAGACCTCTGCTTTGACAAAAATTCATAAGCAAATTAATAAGATAATCAAAAATAAATGAATAAAAGTAGCACACAAAAACGAAGTGAAAATGGCCGTTTATGTCGTCTGTATAATTGGTGTGGGGTGGGGGCTGCATGGAACACTGGTGACCCCTTATTACGGTTTTCATCTGCCTTTCTGGTACACCGATCTGAGGGGAGTGAATGCGCGTCATCTGAGTTGCCTTTGGCCTGCGATGCGGGCATGAAGAAGGCAGCTGTTAGACTACCATTGACCGATAGATAAAGGTATACAAGGGGCCTGCCATGCTTTTATCATTTCTAATTGTTGCCGCTTGGTCTCCGATATGCATCCCCCAAATTCCCTCTCCCTGCCCTTGTGGCAGTTCTCAGTTAAGATGGGATTATTATGGATTAGTTTTTTTTATTTTATGAGACAGTTTAGTGGCAGTTTGAAACACGTTTGCTTTATTGGTCGGGCGTTTCACTGACAACACTGTGGAGATTGAGCCGTCTACCAGAGTAAAGAAGATAATTTAGAAATGGTGATCGTTGGTCAAGAACTATCACAGTGGGGAAAATAAATGCATCAGCATCCAAAGAGACTCAGAACTAATTGAAGGCAAATTGTGATCACGGAGAACGTGGAATCTAATTGGAATCTAGATATGTCTCGAACAGCTCTCTATACGGAATAGGTATAAACTCAATTATATAAGATAACTTATATATATAAGTTATACATAACTTATAATTAATACAGCCCTTTTTTATTGAGGAAGCAGAATTCTCCTCACGTTCCTGTTGTTTTTACAGAGATTTGTGGTTTTGTTCTGCTTGAAATTTACTCTGAAATAATTACTCAGATGCTGTTTTTTTATTTTAACCTTTGTAAATTCAGCCTAATGCCACTGGATTGGATTCTGTTAAAAGACCAACGGACATTGAAATACATCAGATAAACCTTTTTCACATCAACCAGCAAAAGAGGTGGTAATTGTCAACTATTAATTTTTCTTTTTCTTTTCTTGTTTTGGGGAATAATTTTCTCAGCCTCGGTTGTGATTAACTGAACACAAATCAAACAAAACGTAAAACAGCAGAAGATATCTACGGAAACTAAGGAAAGCATCATGGCTTGTTTTTTCTAACCCAGACCTGGATCTTCTTCAGGCAGTCAGTGGTAATCCCACGGCTCTGATTCTAGTGCCGGAATTTAAAGGCATTCGGGCTGAAATTCCTGCTTCGGGGTAACTACTTTGGTAAATACTACAACGCTGGGATATCAATGGCAAGAATACATAAAAACAGAGGAAGAAAAATCTGCAACATTTCCCCAATGTGTGAATGAACAGTCCTGCACAATCTTGTGATTGCAGAAAAAGATATATCATGTTAAATAATGGCAAAGGAAAAGAATGTACATACGCACCACAATGGGGGTCGTTGCTCATTTGGGATCTGCTTATTCAAGTTTGGCTTGTAAAAGATTTAGAACTGATGAAAAATCCAATAGACGTCAGCCTCATTGTGCAGTAGAGAACACGAAGTTGCACTCTCATGAACAGGATGGTATCCCTGTGGAAAACGGGGGACTCTTCCAACTCACACTTCTATATTATCATCTCTATATTAGTGTTTTTTATTTAATAGTTGTATAGAGTATGCAGGGTTTAATTTATACCTGGTGTAATTTCTGGCTGTGAAATCTGTAACGTAATGTGTAAAGAGCAATGATCAGACATTGTTTACCTTAGGTTTTTGTTTTATGAAAGTTCTCTATCGAGTGTATACTCTCTGTATAAGTAAGTGATTCAGTTAATTTTACTGTAGCATCACACTATTTTCTGCAGGTTAACATCTGTGCTAGAAGTAGTAGTTGAATGGGAAAACATGACAGGCAACAAAAGTTAAACGGGTATAGACTAATCCATAGCATTTGCTATTCCCAGGAAAGGTATCAGCAGACACATGGTACTGCACAATACATTATTAAATCACTGTTGACGCTTTGCATATTCCTCCACTTTGCTGAATGCCTGTTTTTGGAAAAGGAATAAAATGCACACATCAAATGCTCAATTCAAAATGCATTCAGGAAAGAATGAGCCATGGTCATGGCTGAAAAAGGGTTAAAATTGGACTGAACTCTAATTACTGCAAAATCTATTTGGATAAAACTGTCCTCATTTGGAAAAGCTCTAAATACTTTCTTCATTAAAAGCGACACTTTCTCTTTTAATGGCCATCTGTACAGGAGAGATGAGAGAAAGGCTAGGTCATCTCTCCTCAGCTGTTATGGTATTAGTGTAGGTAATGGAGCAAGTGGACCATTCTTATGGGGGTTGTTTTCATTGATGCCCTGCTTGCAGTATTGATTCACACTGATAATTTATTATTTATCTATTTATACTTCGATGACTAATAAAAGCAGATAACAAATGCGAGTCGGTTTAACATCGCTTTCATCTTGGCTCTTTATTATATAATATTGCCGGGGAGCGTCTTTTTTTCTACTTTCTTGTCTTCAAATGAAACCCGGCCGTCACACAATTTGCACTCTGCCAGCACACATTAACGCAGCAACGTGATCCTTAGATGGCGCAAAAGTGGAGTTCAGCTAAAGAAACAACAACAACAACAAAAAACTAAAATGTTTAGCTGTGCTGCGTAGGAGTTAAATGGTAAATGTGATAATCAGATGACTTCAGGGAGGGAGCCGACGTGCTCAGTAGCCGGCGTAGTGAGAGATCACGAACAGACTGCCAAGCCAGCAAGGAGCTTCACATGTCTCAAGATGGAGGCTGCGTCCTGCTGGGGCGCCCTTGGAAAGGCACACATTTGCTGTACAGCTGGTGGCTCTGTATGGGGACTTAGTATGATATTCTTATGGGGGGAAAAAAGCGATGTAGCTACTAACCAAGGAGCAATTTAATAGCAGGCTCAAAGACAGCTGGACACTCTTTGTTTTTAGTTTTTCTGGCACAAGATAGTTTGAGAACTTTGATTTTCAAATTTTCTTTCAGAACTAAAGAGATTTTGGTCTTCTGTCTTGCAAATTAAGATCTTGTTCTTCCAATTTAGCAAATTGAGATTTGTGGCTTTGGTACCTGTTATATTTTTTATTGTATAATTTTTCTTGGAAACGAAAATATTTTAGTCATCCTTGCGCTATTTTCAATTTACTTCTCATACTTACTTAGTGCTAACTAGGCAACTCAGATAATTTAATTGGTTATTTAAACAACTTTGCAGAGTGTGATTAAGAAAACTAAGTAATAACAATTTCCAACCTGCAGAGCTTGGTCAGAGCGAACCTCAGTTTCAATACCACCGTTTTAACTTCACATGGAAATTATATTTTATTCGTTTCAAGACAAACGTTAATCACAGACTTAACCCCAGTAAGATTAGTAAATTTTTTTCTGTTATACAATCGCAAGAATAGAGCGTTTACAGACACCATAAACACCAACCGAGCAGAGGGTCAGGGAGGTCAGATTTTAAAAGAAAAAAAGTTTGAGTTTATGACATCAAGCCGATGTCTCGGCTCCATCCAGGCCTTTGCCGGGGGAAAGTTTAGATGCAGCGAAGTTTGAAGGTCTTTTATCAAATTGGTCTTACCAGTAGGATGTCTTTAAAAGATGCACTTCTGTAGACCCAAAAGAACTCTGACCCTTAGCACCCCACAGGAGCTTATTTTGGCATCAGTGGCTTACGTATCCCACAGCTTTGGCCATTTCAGCGGGGATTAGTAAATCTTGGCTTTTGTTTTCTGACTTGAAACAATTGTGGATGGGGTGATGGTGTTGATAGTGGGGGTCAGTTGCTGTAGAGTGCAGTAAAATGTTTTTTTTTCCCCCTTCAAGTGGAGTAGGCATCTGCGCTCCCCTTATCTGTCTGCACAGAAAGGGCCGACTGGAGTCACCTCTACGAGTTGGGCTGGTGACAGCAGCAGTTACCCGCCAAAGACGGCGAAGGTACCCCTCACGCCGGCTCAGAGTGGGGCCCATGGCCTGGTAGGCCTCAGTTGGAGAGGCACATTTTCTGTACAGCTGGCAGCTCGGTTGGAGGCTGCGGTGTGGGCTGTTACAGAGCTGGAAGGGAGACAAGCATG
>JAOVYW010000001.1:4237376-4252232 GCA_025775045.1 Hiodon tergisus
CACCACCACCACCACCACCACCACCTCCTTCCTCAGTTTTTCTCTTTTTAATTCCTCTAGTGCTGCCTGCTCCTCTGTTTTTATGAGAAAAACACCAATCAGACAACCTTTAATCTGCTAGCCATTACCACCTATATAAAAGGGGTACCGTAATGAGAAAAAATGCCTTGTTTTGTTGCCTTCTAAGGCCGACAAATTGGAGTTAACGTGACAGGAAGTGGCTTAATAATTAGATTATTTATTTATTCCTGACACATATCCCCATGTTGTGGGTCTCAGGAGGCCCCCCAGCGGATGGCACGCTTTTCAAGCTGCCATTACTCTGCTGTCTTTCGCCAACAAAGAAGGCGCTGTCTATCAGTCAATTAAATGCACTCCCCTTTAAGCGCCGGGCTGCAGAACCCTCGGCAGATAGCGCCCGGGGACGCCAGGGGTTGATGATTCCGCTCACTCGCTCTGTACATCACGCTCTCGAAATGCAGTCCCTGCAGAGGAGGGGGTAAAGTCATGCACTGAAAACATAACTCGATTTGATGGCTAATGAAGGGCCATTGAGATGTTTGTCTACTTGTGCAGTGTTTAAAAAAAAAAAGGAAAGGAAGAAAACAATATTTGGGCTACATCTCTAATCTGAGTCTTTGGCTGTTGATTAAATTCAGGCTTTGGCGCAGGATTAGGGTATTTTGGTTTTATGAGATGAAAAAAATCAAGACCTAGGCCATCCATTATTACTAGCAATTAACTTCCTTATACAGTGCATGTGTCTTGTTTTGTAGATTAATTATTAGTTCATATGACTGATATTTTTTAAATACGCACAATTTCCAGTTAAGGTCACAACAGTGACTGTTTATTATTATTATTATTATTATTATTAATAATAATAATAATAATAATAATGTTAATCAGCATACAGAGCAATTGGCCAAGCTTACATTCACCTAAACTCCATAATGGGTGATTCTTAAACTTCAGAATTCATATCCCCCTTCCTAGTCAAGTATGGCTAGGTTAATACACAATTATATACACTTTCACACTCATTACCCACATAATTAAAAATAATATATTTTAAAATAAGGAACCAAGAATATATACATGACATTTAATTGTTAATATGTCCGTCGTGCAGTTTTTTATTGTAAATTTTATTGAGAAATAAAAATGAATTATACTGTATTCTGTTAAGTGCAGCATGCGTGCACAAAATCACATTTCTGTTAGTACAACCAAATTTAATATGGTTGTGTGAAGGAATAAACACATTTTTTGATTCGGATATCCTTTGGTATTTGATGCGAAGCACAATGTCTGGGTAATCTTGTTGATTATATCTATTAGATGACACCACAGATTAGACAAGACAACCATTGGGTTTATCTGGAAGATCCTGATAGGTGTTTAAGTGCTTCTCTTTATTTTGTGACTAATTGCATTTTGATTACTCTTAAATGCAAAGGTCCTAATACTTGCAGTGTGCTAAGCATGCTTCAAAGTTTCTTTGCACAGGCTGTTTCTGTCTCTTTGCATGAACAAGCAATGATTGTGAGTCTCACAATATGTCTGTGTGTGTGTGTATGTGTGTGTGTGTGTGTTGCACAAGATTCAACGCAGCGCACTGCAACATCACACATCCATGACTTACAATTCCCAAATCTTTCCTCAGCAATTAGCTGTGAGAGGACTTCTCAGTGTGAGTTGGCTCTGAATTAGTTAGCATGGTAAATTGGAGTGCGAAGTGCAACAACTCGAGACAGTAATGATAAACTGACGTACACTGACACACTGAACGAGGAATTGGCAAAGCACACCAAAATATTTTTTATGGAAACACAGGCCTTATTTTGAATTTGTTTGAGTTACTCACTAATTGAGTTACCATTCATCAGTCAATTTTCAGTTTCCATGAATTTCAGGAATTATTTTGAAAAGGAGACGCATTTAATCTTTTTGAAAGGATAGAAAGACTCAGGGTGATTAAGTAAATGTGTATTTTCACACACAAGAAAAAGATCAGATTTTCCTTGTCCATTTTTAATTAGCCAACATACCAACGAGAAACCTGTGCCCGGGCATTAGTCACCAACGTAAAATTGCTTATTGCGCAGGCTATCGGAATGGAGCATTGCCTTTATTCACTACAGCCAGCATCATCAAGGCATCGAGCTCCTGATCCGAGTCAACAGAGCGTGCCCAACCTTTCTCGCATCGCTCTCCGAGGGTTGCTAAGCACTCAGACTCAGGGGGATGCAGAGCAAACATGGCGCTTTGACTTAAAAAGGTCAGAGAAGCAGCCCTGCACCCACTCGCGTCAACCCCTCACTGCCTGCTTGACCATGACACTAAACATAATAAAACCCTCAGCCCATCGGAGGTGGGGCATTGGGGGAACCATTCCAGTATAATACCATCAGTCAGAGTGAGTCATGCATAATCGGCATTCTGAACCACAACCATCCGTGCACGCTGCGAGACACATCCTTCAGATATCAGTTATAAGACCAAACACACATAGACATATGTAGACTGTAGAGCTGTAAATGAAAAGCTAAGAAGTACCTCAATCATGTTGTCTACAAAAAAATAAAAAACATAAGCTCTACATCTGTATAGCATTTTTTTTTCTTCCCAGCCGTGTGTTATAGTTAAACAATCACACAAATCCCCATCAGTGGCCCTCCTTCACAATATCTTGCTTCATTCAGATTTTGATGCCTATCCTCCAACAGAGGGCAGCTTCTGGTAGTTTCTTTCAGAATATGGTTTTCAATTTTTTTATAACACCATGCCTGTGAATTGTCCTTGGGCAAGTCTAGAACCTTATTGATTGCCAAGAACATATTTTTAGCACGTCTTCATCCAAGTACAGAAAAGAAATTAGGAGCATAAAAGTAAAGCTTTTTAACAAAACCCACAGTGGAAAGATTTTCATTGATAGTGTCCCCAGCACTTTGCCATAAAACAGGATTGGAATGGAATGAAGACCTTCAGGTTAACTCAATGGATATTTAGCATGAGAATTTTTCTTGCCTTTCAGTGTAACCTCAAAGCACTTGGTTACTACAAAATAACCACAGTAACACAGTGAATGTGGTGGAAGTGCTGCTGCAGTGGAATAATCTTTCTACTTTACCTCAATGTAAGTGGAAAATTAAAATTAAAAAGTATTTTAAGCAGAGAGAGGGATGCAAGGTGAATCATTAGTATATTAGTATGCAATTTGGCATTTCCGACGCAACGCATCCAGTGCAATGTTTTGGAAATATTCATCAAATTGCCGTGCGGGCGTGACAGACAAGGATGGGAACATGCCTTCAAAAGGCCGACATCAAAGCAGCAATCACAATTTGAGTGGCGCTAGACTTCATTATCCTCCTGCGTGGCAGGCAGTGCGCCAGGCTGGCTCGCTGGCCACGGCAAGGTCAACAGCAAAATAAAACAAGTTGCTTTATGTAGCGGCGTGGTGGAGAGGCAGGACCATCTGTCAGAGGCGGCCTGCCATCGCCGGGCGAACAAATAGAGAGATGTACTCAGGCCGGGGCACGCCGCTGATTTTTCGGCCAAGTGGCAGGGCACAACTGCAAGCGCAAAAAAAAACTATCTTATTGGACATTGTTTTTTTCTGAATTCAAAAGAATTGAGATTTGGAGTGATGACTTTTGTATTCATTGTGGTTTTTCCTCATACGTTTGGGAGGTATAACTTTTTTTATCATTATGTAAGAGACAGAATGTGTCTTTGTGTGTATCCCAGGTCATATATCCACATTTTGTTTTGTCAGTTTTTTTCTTTGGAGAGGTTGTCTTTGCTCTTTTTTAGTGGCTTTTCTGGATCAGGGCTCCTTCTCTCACTCACTCACTTTTTGTCTAGAACTTATCACTTCTCCAATGCCTCACATGGCTGATACAGCTGGTGTGAGAAATGTGGTTGTATCCCCAATGTGTTTGTGTGTGTGTATGTGTTTGGATGTAACTGTCCAGAGATTTAGAAAGTCCCATGGGTGGGTTACCATCCTGCTCCCAAGCCAATTACTGTTGACAGTCTGAAGGATATATAACAAGTGAAGAGTTGTGCCTGTGTGTATTTGTACACATGAATGTATATGCGTATAAGACTTGAATATGAGCTGTTGAGCTTTGAAAACCAAAAGGGTTTCAGACAAATGATGGATGGAACTGATTTTGATTAAATATACTATGTGGAAACTCATTATTAAATGGAATCCATTGCATTAATTTGGGTTAATATTTCTGTTTTATCTTGCATGGTTCAGTCACCTCATATGGTTCAGTCAAAATAACTGGCTGGGCACACGACACTCTAAGTTCTGTTCTTTAACATTTGTTTTTATTGTGCTTGCCTCGTTTTTTTCTTTCCACACCATGTGTGTGTTTTTTCTTCAGCAAAAACACATTTTGAAATGAGCACCCTCAAAGTTTCCGCTCCTTATTTAACTTTTCACCTTGCCTTATCCCTCATCCGTGAATCAACTGTGTATTAACAGGCCTCTCTGTAAGACCTTTATGATGCCCTCTGGCCCAAGCGGCGGAACCCTGCAGAACATTCTAAAGCTGTAATAGCTTACAGGTGCTGTGGGCACTGGTCCAGCCCGCTCTCTGTCCAGCATGATATCGCTCCCTGCCTCCCTCCTTTAAAAGGGGAGGCAGTAGAAAGTCAAAATGGATCCTTCGCTGGTATGGAAGTCTACCATTTTAGCCTAGCCTTCTTTTTTATGCCCTATGTGAACCATATTAAACAGATACCATGTTTTACTGGTATCTCATTATTCTGACGTTCTTGGTGTCTTGTTTTCTACTCCAGCCTGTTAGGATTTTGACAAACATGTCAGTCTCAAATTTGCGCATACAGTTGACAACTGTGACTAGACTGGTCTTTTTACTACATTAGCCAGGTCTGATAACACATGATTTGATCTATGACAGGGATTGTTTCTCGTCCAATCAATAGAATTATAATAGCTAGTTTTTCCTGCTCCATGCTAGTTGACCAAAACACAATATCTGATGATGACTAGTGGCGGAACAATTTTCATTAGTTTGCCTTACATTTCAAGTGTACACCTTCATTTATTAGAATAGTTATCATTAATATGTATGTGCATTTTCTATATGTTTTAATGGGAAATGTCCTATTATTATTAATAGATTCAATTACTGAAATTTAAATAAATACTGATAAATTAAAGAAATAACTGGCTATGACAGAAAATTTGAACATGGTTCAAATGAAGAGCAATATTTCAATTCAGTTATTTTTAAAGAGTGGTAGCCTTATGATTTTCCTTTTTTTATGGCCACATTAGCACCCTTAAGCCACCCTTTTATTGATTAATCTTTAATGTTAATAACTAATAACTAATTAAAATTAGTCTAACTTAATAAGAGACTTTTAATGTGGTCCCCTTTCAATTGGGAGCAGAGGGGACTATCTGTCGTTAGTTTGAGTAATGCACCACAGATCACATAAGAACAAAATATAATGGGCGTTAGTAACACAGCTATGTCAGTTGTTGGAATTGAGGGAGACAGCAGCTTATATATAGCATTGCAACTGAGCAGAATGGGATGTAGTGGGTGCCGAGAATCAAGACTGTTTAACAAGTAAATATTGAGGAGGGGGCATTTGTCACAAAGTATTTATTAAAAAGTAATAGTGAGCTCTCCAATGTGTTTTTATTTCTCATCAAATCATTTGTCTTCGAAAACGAGCAGTGCATGTTGAGGTAGCCATTGTTGCCATGACTTGCATAATAGTTACGTTCTTACTGCATTTCCTTGCTATCGCTTGTGTCGTTTCACCCAATTATGGTTTTATTTGGCTCTAACTACAAGGTTTTCCCAATCTTACCCCAGGGCCTGCCCACTTTGGGGAAGGCGCTTACGCCATAATTATTTATATAATTATTGTCAGGAAATATTAATGTGTTTAGTGTTCGTAACCCAAAAGCTCATTACAGCCTGAGATGTGCATCATATGTGGGGATAGGGCTGTGCCAAGGCCGGCTCCTTGGGGTGCAGCTTCAGGTCACTCGCCGTTTTCCTCCAGTCTGCTCCCTCCTGTCAAACTGCAAGGATTGTTTATCGGGCTGTGGTCGGACAAAGTGGGCCGCGTACAAAGGCATACAAGGATTGCATTAGACAGTATGGAGTAAAGAGGGAAAAAAGGGACCCTGCGTTGTTTGCAATCATCGTGGCGCATTATTGCATGTGTTTAAATGCATTTATTTATATACTGCATATGTATACACATTCTTGTTAAGGTTCTGTATATCCAGTGTGTGATTTAATGAGTATTCCTGTTGGCCATGTCCCTTACAGACAATTGTGCAATGAAATTGCATTGCCATGTAAACCTGGCCTCTGGCACTGAAGACTACTTGGAATCTTGGGAAATTCAGATGTTTTTGTCAAAACAGAAATTTACAAATTGGCAAATTTACATATACTTAAACCAGTTAACCTTCTCTGTGTGGTATAATTTTTAACAGTGTTGATAAATGTCCACCATGTTCTTGTCTAGAGCAAGCTGTGTCATCGGTAGACTACAATACCAGAGACGTGATTCCATTCACTCTTCCCTAGTTAACTGTCCAAAGGAAAACATTGCATTTTACTGAAGTTTACTGCGCTTAATCTGTACAAAACTGGACAAAACCACAGAAATGCTTTCTACTATGACAGGGCAACAGTTTCCAAAGTGGAGAGAGCATGATAAAGTTATAAAAGTGTTCCTACTATTATTGATTTATTGATTGGCTTCACATCAATGCACGTTAGCCATTTTGCTAGCCGCCATTTTGACATCAGGCTTGTTTAAGCCCTGAGTAGGGAAGTGTAAAATTGATATAGTTTGTTCCCGACACTGTGTTTGAATTAAGAGAGTTTAAACAAATGGGTTTGTTTATAGATTCCCTACTCACAGTAGCACAGATACATTAGTCTACAGTTTAATTAGCATTTTTTTTTTTTTTTTTTACCGTTTGGTAAAGCATTGAAATGAAAAAGGTTTCTTAGCTGAGGGCCGGCTTCTTGGCTTCTTTGACAGTCCTCTCGAAAGTCATGATGCAAAAGGAAATCAATTTTTAAAATACCTGTTTCTCATGGGCTCTTCCTAGGATCGTAACCTTGTCGTGGTGGACAAACTTGTGTGATCCTGTGAAACTTGGAGCTATGTTGTCTGGAGGCTAGTACTCCTGGTAGGGTTTCCCTTGGTAAAAAGGTTTGAGGCGAGGTTCCAGACTAAGAGCGATCCACCTAAAAGCCCCTCATGATGGTTACTTTAAAGACCGAGAGAACCACAACCAGAACAGGGTTCCTGGGAACCACTCCTGGAGTCAGGCCTGGGGGTGGTCTTTGTTGGCAAGCGCCTGGTAGGCAAATAGTGGTGGTGCAATGCCAAATTGGCAGTGGTAGGGACGGACCTAGACGGAATGGACCTTGGCGATGGAGACTGGCTTGTGGTACGTGGAATGTCATGTCACTGGTGGGGAAAGAGCCGGAGCTTGTGGAGGAGGTGGAAAGGTACCGACTAGATATAGTTGATCTCACCTCCACGAATAGCATTGGCTTTGGAACAAAACTTCTTGATCGGGGGTGGTCCCTTTCCTACTCCGGAGTGGACCTGGTCTGGACCAAGTCTGTGGCCATGGTTCTCTCTCAGAAAATAGTGGATTGCTCACTCCAGGTTAGGGGGAAGCAGCTGCCCTTAGTGGAGGAGTTTAAGTACCTCTGGGTTTTGTTCACGAGTGATGGAAAGGTAGTTGGGTAGTGACCAAAAGGACGAGGTCATGGGTACAAGCGGCAGAAATGAGGTTCCTCCGCAGGGTTGCTGGACTCACCTTTTGGGATAGGGTGAGGAGCTCAGAAATCCGGGAGAGCCTCGGAGTAGAGTTGCTACTTCTCGAGAGGATCGAAAGGAGCCAGTTGAGGTGGTTCGGGCATCTGTTGAGAATGCCCCCCGGGAGGCTGTCTGTGCAGCTTTTCCGGGCACGCCCCACTGGGCGGAGACCCCGAGGCCAACCCAGGACACGCTGGAGGGATTATATCTCCCGGCTGGCCTGGGAATGCCTGGGAATCCCCCAGGAGGAGCTGGAATCTGTCGCTGGGGAAAGGGAGGGCTGGTCCGCTCTGCTTAGTATGCTGCCACCGCGACTCTCACCAGGACAAATGGTTTAGAAAATGGATGGATGGATGGATGTTTCTCATGGGAACTGCGTGAACTGCAGTTTAATTTTCTAAAAAGGGGGCTCAGACAGACTGAGCCCTATGAACTGGAATCTGCAAGTTTAAATCCAGATGTAATTTTCCGATTGTGGCCAGAACAGCACAGCAGTGCCGCAAAATTGGCAGAGCGCAGACTGACAGTACTATCGTGACAGACTCCTCCAATCGACACTGAACCTCTTGTGCTGGCTGTGTAGCCTGAACTGTTTAAAGAGATGGGTGACTCAATGACGATTGGACCAGAAGAAACCAACTACACTACTTCTGCACTATCCATGGATGTGATGGCAGGATTCTTAGCAACCAGCTGAGATGCAAAACAAAAAAATTATTTGGAAATTAAATCAAAAGTATAATAGACAGAGTAGAGTAGTATGTAGTAGAGTAGTAGAATCCAAGTAGACAGACATGTTTTTATTAATTTTCATAACAGAATGCCTGTTCAGGTAAATAGAAATTCCTGCAGATTTATGCTTAATACATGATAAATTCACAACCTACCTATGTATTCCACTCGAGGAAACCCTTTCACTGCTTATTGGTGAGCACAGGTGAGGCCATTGGCTGGACATATACAGGTTAAGACACAGACAAAGTCCATACTTGGAATCCATCTCATTAAACACATAGGTAATAGAGGCAGGTCTCTTTACCTACTGCAGAGAGACAGGTACAGGTACAGATCATCTAAACAACTGCTTCCATACTACATTTCCTACAAAGGGGCTATATTAGTTCACCACACATCCTAATCACATTTAAGAAGATGGAGTAAATGAATATGCAGTGTAAATAAGAAAATACATCAATTTGTTATGGCCTAACATACCGTGTGAGCCCTTTGTTTTCATTCTCTGTTGGTAATTTTTTTAGTTCAAATGTTTTTGTTCTGTGAGGTGTAATTTTTTCTGGAAGTTACCTTTGCAGGAGATGTGTGGAAGCATTTGTTTAGACGAGCAGGGAGAGAGAAAGAAAAATGAGATGTTAGAACTGTGGGTTTTTCTGGCCGGGGTCCCTTTTCATTCCTTAATTGCAGCTTCATTAGGACTTGGAAGCAATTCATGTGGTTAAATTTAATCAAAAGCTTCAGTATGGAAGACTTTTGCAGTCATAATTCCAGCGTGTTCATTAAAAAAAACAAAAAAAATTATTATTATATATATGTTATTTAACAATTTTTTTAAACAATTATTTAACAATTTTAAAGTGTTTTTTGTTACAAGCGGAAGTGTTACAGCCTTATTGGGCCATGCTTTCAGACCTCTGGTTACAACAGCTGTGGACTTTTTTGCCACTTATAAGAAAACCTCATTGATGAGTTTAAAATAAGCAGAGGTGTAGTTCTACTTATTGTTGCATCATTAAGCAGTAAATATAGTTATAATTGTCTAAAAACCATTATTTTATTTCTCAAATGTCTGGTCGATTTTAGGTGCATGAGTTGAAAGGAGTCTGGTATTTTTTGAGGTTTGCAACGTTTTCATTTGATGCTTAAAACGCCCCCCTCTTAAACATCGTGGGACAAACAAGGATGAAGCCACACACTGATAAGGCAACTTCCTGTTAGCTTGCACACACACACACAATTCGCTTCAATGTCTCTTGTGAACCTCTCATGCCCCCATGTCATGCCCCACATGCCCCTCTTCCCTGTCCCCTTTTTACTTTAGTCCTCCATGAAAGAAAACCAGGCAGGCTGCTGGGGTCTGCGGCGACGCTCGGCTCCAGTCCCCACGCGTCTCTGCAGGCTCTGCTGCCAGTTGTTTGCCCACGTCTCCGGGTGGAATTCATTCAAATTAAAGCAGCGGAATGAGGCCCGAGTCCCCAAATGCAGAGTCCCTCTCCTTCATCAGCATTCCAGCAATGAGAGTAATTAAAGCAAAAATTAATTCTGCAGTAAGCAGAGGAGGCACAAAATAACTGATATTAGACGCTAGATGATGAATGCTTGGCATCAAGGAAGGTCTCTGGGGATGATAAAAGATTTCACAGATTTTTTTTCCCTGTCTCTCTTTTTCTCCCCCCATATCACAGTTTTCTCATTATGAGCCCAGCCGAAGATTGTTGAGCGCATGCATGATATGTTAAAAGAGAGAGGTTGAAAAGCAGACACTTGTTCACCAGATACATCTTAATTAGAGCCCTCTTTAACAGACGGACTCGCAAACTCTGGTGATAAATAGACTTTTGGAGGGGAGATGTAAATTTGGAGGTTCTGGGAGACTTCCCGTTGTTTGTGTTGCATTATGGGGTTTATTGTGACTCTAATTGCCGCCAGTTTATTACAGATGACACTAGGACATTGACATAAATGGAACCATAAAAGAAGACACACACATGGCGATAGAAAATGCTCCTGGATGTAATGGAAAAATCCCTCACCCCCCTCCGCTATCACCCTAACTACGGATAATTCCACACCACAGATTATATATATATATATATATATATATTAGAATCATTTTCGTGCAACTGTTTCTCGTTATACCTTGGTATTGAAGGGCAGTAGATGTTCACTGCAGATGAGTTTCAGCTGGTGTCCAGGAAAATCATTGTAATGTGCAAAGATGGGGTTTTATCTGCACCGCATTTGCCAAAAGCAGCTTCATGCCGTTATTGCTTTATATTTCCTGTGTGGGTATTTCTCAAAACTGAAATGATTCTGGAAAATCAATATTTTTCCTCTTTCTAATATTCTACCAATATTGCTTGTACTCAATCTCCTTTTGCTGCTTTGGTGTATACTAATTCCTACAAAGGTGTGGGTGTATCTCAAGGTGTATCTCAAAATTTCTCTGGATTGTAAATTTTTTTTTCACTTCTAAGTGTCTCTCTGGGTAAAGCTGTGTTAACTGTGTGTAAAGATCAGATAAGAAAAACAATGGATGTAATGAGAGAGCCCAAAAAAATCAAACTGAACAAAATAACTTTAATCACTCTGGGTAGCCATCTCCTGCTGCCAACTGATTTGCAGAGGACCAGCGAGAGATAGGGAGACAGCTGAGTGGACTGAGCTAGCACAAGATAAATCACTGAATTGCCCATTAGTATACCGCTCTTTTGGATGAAGTGGTGCATTTCACGTCTGCCCAGTGCTATAATTCATTCTATCTAGTTTAGGGGGGAAAAGTTCCCACTCAGCAGATTGGTGTGCCTTGCTACAGTTCTCCTTCCCTCCATAAGTACTAGACAATTGGCTTGCGATGACATAAACCCTAAACTGCGATCACCAAGTGCGTTCGACGTACCCTCTCAGGGCTGCGTTGTAAAAAGAGAAACAATGACCCACACCACTGACCTTTCCAAGATAACTCTTACCAAAACTGCAGCACAAAACACCCCGTTGTTTCTGAATTATCCCCACTGTCTTGTTTGCTTCAGTGCTGTGTTGCACTGGTGGGACAGGCCCTGGGCCAACCATCGCCAGGTGGGGACCAAGCCGTTTTGCAGCCTCCCTGTATTCAAAAAATATTGGTGACCAAAGACGCGTATTACACAGCCTGAGAGCTCTTCTAATGAAGCTCTGGAAATGATTTGTCAACAGGCGGGTAGTATATGTGGTGACATTACAACGGCAGTTTTATTACCCATTGCCTTCAGTGTGTACATACGAAATTCCAACAGTGCTTTGCTCTTCTGTACTGTTCAGTGATAGTCCGTCCACTGTGTTAGAAGAAGTGCAGAATGTTTTAAAATATGGCATCACAGAATAGTTGCATCAAAGTTTTAACCATGAAATATACAGTATGGGAAATAATGTTATGAGTATATAGATTTGTACAGTTTTGTAATTTTTGTCAACATCTTAAAGCACTTTCATCTGAGCACTACGTAGATTCACTATAATGTGCTTACTCTCAGTTGCGTTGTCTGTAAGTATCTTAAAAAATAGCTTGTGAACGCTGCACTTTGTAGTTGCAGTGAAAATACATATTTCTTAAGAGGTGGTAGATTGTGACTGCTCATTTATCATTATTATTATTATTATTATTATTAGTATTATTATTATTATTATAATCTACCCAAATGTTTTTTAGTCACTGATTTTAATTCTGTTCTGCTTATGACCGACCTTATAATAGATTGCCACGGTTTCCCATAGAAAATCATTCTTATGGACAAAGGCATGGGCAGGTATGGTGCCCTGTGGAGATCACAATTGAAGTCATGGACAAAAATGAAAATGGCTGGTTTTATTAAATGTAGGCCTACTACCACTGGGCTTTAAAAAAAGAAACTCAAACAACACGTAATATTATTTTCAGGGTTTAATCTGGAAAAAAAACTGCAATACCCTGGGAACTGCATGTAATGAATTTGACAGTCACAACAAAAGACTGAATCACTGGGTTTCATGCACATGTTTTATTTAATGCACAAGTGTAGACATTGTTCAAAAATACTCATTAACTTTTGGTTGAAAAGATGTATTCACACAAAATTATACACACAAATTATATGCTCAGAACATCCTAGGTGGGTAGCTCCTGTATTCAAGTTTAGGGCTAATAACAAACAATGTTTTTTTATTTTTTCATTTTGACATTTCATCTGAATATACATTATCAGAAAGATTTGATAACTATTGTGATCCATTCTTACCTTTGTTGTTATATGATTAAAGTACGTTTTTATTTTGGATGTATCACCAATTAATGAAACTGTTTTCAATTGTAATGTATTATGTTTATTTCGTTCCATATGATTTGTCAGGTAAATCTAGCCCAGTTAACAATAATTTATCTGATCATTAATTCAATGCTGTCATGTCATTATTATGATTAGAGCATTTGTACAATCTTTGTATCGTCACGTTTGGATGGCCTGACCACTGTCATACCATAAATTGTAAACCCAATCCAAGCCCGCAAAAGCACTCTTGTAAAAGTCAGATTTGAGAATTTTTCTGATAGATATAGTTGTTACGTAATTTGTTACTTTTATTCAGCAAAAAATTTATAAATAGCATTATATTAGAGATTCAGTGTATGCCACTCAAGGCTAGAAATTCTGCAGTGCTTCTGGATTCATTCTTTTTTCTTTTCTTTGGCAACCTTATCATGCATAATTTTCCTTAAAATTGTAACTGGACTGTGCAAATATTTGTTATCGCTGGAATGTACATATTACCAGGGGAAGACTAGGTTTTCTATTTGCAGTTAATCCAACAAAGTATCAATTGGAACCTGAATGCATGAGAGCTAAACCTCTGAAGGTGCTATATTTAGCGCACAACAATCTTTATTTCTTATGACATAATTACTTTACCCTCCTGGAGAACTCTCCAATCTCTGTCCTCTCAGAAGAACCATAAATCAATTTAACTGTACCTCTCCACACTGTCTGTTCTAATAGGAACAACCAAATGCACTCTGCCAGCCTCTAATGCATTGTTTTTACTGTAACGGTATACCCAGTCAAAGTCACACAGGGGCCGGCAAAATGTCATCAAGGGTATGTGGGAGAATCTGTGACACGTCTACTCTGGAGCATAAAGCCAGCATTTATCACATAAATGGTTCGCTGAAAGAGTTGTCCCCAAACTGTCGCTATTAAAACAAACAAATGCACCTGTATGTTGGGGCCATTCGTTTTACTGTTGCCTGGCACTTGTGATAAAGATGCGGAAAATGATGGAAAGGGGCCCTTTTGAACTACATTTGAAAATCGGGCCTGTATATTTCACCTTTCAACTGGGGGATTTTTTGTCCTCTTTCAGCAGGCTTATACTATTCAGAATTGAAAGGTTTTGAAATAAAAAAGCATCCATCAATCCATTACAGCTAGGCCCTGCTTTTAGTAACATAGAAATCAGTGCACTTAGGTTGAGTCGGCAGTTCTCCCATCTTTTACTCATCTTTTCAATAAAACTTTAATTGATTGTTTAGAAAAAAAGACAAAAAAGGGCCCTTCTTAGAATATTTTGATGTACTCTGGTTGTACATGGTTTTTCTTTATTCTCAGAAAGCCATAACAAATCTGAAGGATAAACAAGGAGACCCATAACAACACATGCTGGTATAATTGCTGATGAGAGGCAGTGCGCTATATTATCAAATTGAAATATACTTCTTTATTTTAGTTTGATTCCGTTTGGAAGTATCCAAACTCGGATGCAGTCTAGGGTTAGAAATGATTTACATTTATCTGAGAGAAGGCTAAAGTAGCAATGACTTTGTACAATACCAGATTAGCACTATTTCTGCTCCATATAGATAATTTCAATCCTGGTAAATTACCTCTGTCTTATCTGTGTGAGTGCATTACATTACCGGTTTTAGGCCCCAGATTGGGTTTGATTAAGAGGCTGAGTTTGTCTTCTTTTCATCTATCCAATTAACTATAGTGATCATTCTTTGTGCAGTGCGTAGAGATGCGGGTCTGTTTTTGCAACATTTTTTTTGACAGGGTTTAATTGGATATTTAAAGAATCATTAAAAAATCTAAATTAGTCCTATTTAAGAATTAACAACAGTCATTAAGAATTAATGGGTTCGCTTGGCACCAGTAGAAACCCGGAGCAAAAGATTAGAATCTTTAAGGGGGTCAAGGCAGTAGGAGATGTTACTTTGTGCCCTTGAGAGTTCCCTGGGACCCATAAGCAGGGAAAGGC
>JAOVYW010000001.1:4252332-4278088 GCA_025775045.1 Hiodon tergisus
TGTAGTAGTAGAATGAGAATTGGACATTGTGACGCTATCGACATTCAGCGTGAAGGGCCATGTCCCCCGTCTGTTCAAGAAGTTGCCCGTGCATGTATTTAATGGAATGTTATGGTGTAAATTGTAAGTCTTCACTTACATATTTTACAATTTGTTGTTCCAGGGACTTTTAATTAATACTTAAAATTTAATTTCTCTTCTTTTCAATTAATCTCATCTTCTGATTTCTACAACACAAGACAGTTGCTGCAGTTACAGGAAAAGAAAAGGAATATCTATGTTCAGGAAACTGTATGTAGGTATTTCAGGTGATTACAATCGTTGAATCCTTTTTTATCAATAACTTAAGTAACTTTTGCTTTCCTTTTTCACTCAAATGAAATGAGTGACAGTAACAAGACATCGCGATTGTAATTATTTTTAAAGAAAACTGAAACTTTCCTTTCCTTTTCCTTTATGAGTACGTTCAGTACTCTGCAGAAGTAATTGGCACCCTAGCCTTTTGACGTAAATTTAGTCTTTGATGTTTATTTTTTGTCAGTAGAAAAAAGATGTTTTTAGTTTTCCAAGCATTAATTTTCCAAAAGAGGGATGAGGAGTTCTGCGACAGATGGTATAGCCTCCACAGAGCCCTGATCTCAACATAATCGAGGCTGTATGGGATTACCTGGACAGACAGAAGCAAGCGAGGCAGCCAAAGTTTGTAGAAGAACTCTGGAAAGTTCTCCAAGATGCTTGGAACAATCTACCTGCCAGTTGTCTTATAAAACTGCACAACACTGTACCTAAGAGGATTGATGCAGGTTTAAAGGCAAAGGGTGGTCATACCAAAAATTAATTTAATTTAATTTTAATTTTAATTTTTTTTAATAGTATTTATTTTATATTTTTAAACTTTTCATTCCGTTATTTTGGAAAGCATCTGTGCTTGCTATAGACTTTTGCACAGTACTTTAGGTATAAGTGAGAATAATTCCAACAACAGTTTTAAAATAAAAAGCTTCGGACAGGAAAACATTTTTTTCCAAAAGTACAGAATCTCTTAAATTGTAAAAAGGAGGTTGTTTACGCGTAAAACCGTCAGATTGTGCGTTCACTGACTCATTGCTGGCTTCAATTAATGCTTTGCACTCTGGGAGTTACCACTGTTTTAACTCAGGACTTAAACGGTTTGTGTAAGAAAATTTAAAAAATAAGGAAATATATCTGGTGTCATTATATATTTCCTTTCCTTGCTTCGATTGTCTTGAATTTGTGGCAATGATGCTGCTTGCGATAGTATGTGAAAAGACACATGCTTGTGAAAACCTCCCTTGACCAAATCTTTTATTAAATTTATGCCTCATTTAATGTGTCTAAATTGCTTGGCTCTTGTATCTTCTAATAACCCATAACACTTTTCCTATGCTTCCATGTCTTATATTCCATAGCAGTTATTGGTCCTTTGATGGTTTTTAACCTGAACCAATTCAAGTGTTTGTTTATTAATTATGATGTAATTTTAGCATGGGATATTCTATTCTGTAGATATAAACTGCTGTGTTTAATTAGTTCAATATTTATGCCCTGTGTGTTGGTGTTAAAATAATAATATTTAAAAAATGGCACAGTTGTTGTGCACATGTTTAAAAAGTCCTATTCAGTTAAGAGGATGGCTTTTAATGACAAATTAAGTTACATTTTTAGTCCAATTATGTGTTCCTACTCTCTAGTAGAACATATAATGTTACAATTCAGTGTAAAGGCTAGGTAAATCTTTGAATTAATTATGTTAATTAGGAATTTATTTAATATTAATCTTTGTTGGTGCCACAGGAACACTCTGTAAACTCTTTTATAAAGGAGATATTAGATTGAAGGTTGGCAGAACCACCAGAGGCCAGAGCGATCAATTGAAGATTTGACCGATATGTTCAAGTACATGCTAGATTTGAAATATGAGAGGGATTTAAACCTCTTTGAACGACGGGGATTGGTAAGGGCTTATTTAAAGTGTATGACAATATATACTATCTGCTTTAATGCATTACGTAAGAAATGCAGGGAGAAGCCACTGAAGTGGCAGGGGGGGGCAGAGGGGTGTTGATGTCATTCTGTTGAGTTTGAAGCCGTTTCTGGGATCTTCCAAATGATTTGCAAATGTAGTGCCAGTCGGATAAGACCCTGGCCTCCGAGGCTCCCCTGATTTCCCTCTCGCACCAGTAAGAGCCCCTGCGCCACAGACCCGGAACACAGCACGACTAGATCCTCTCTCCTCCTTAAAAAACTGTTAAAAAAAACAAGGGCTCATGTCTGATTTCATTGACTGGGCCGTGTTAGGTAGGCTGTCTCCCTCTCTCTCCCGATATACGCTTGGACCCGAGTGCAGGCTGCACCTTTCCTGTTCCACAGGGACGGGGGCCAGATGGAGGAATTTGATTATCCAGCAGTAGAGGACCAAATGTTCAATTGGATACAGAACCGGAGGAAAAGGGGGTTGAGGAAATGTAAAATGGCTGGTCGTTTGTGCAGCCAACATTTTCCGGGGGGAGCCAAGCAGGCACCGAGGTGCAGTAATGCAGAAGGCCTTCCAAGGACCAGCTGGGGCTTTTAGGAGCCGCTATCCCCCCACAGCAGACACTGTGGGGGAATAGCGGCCGGCTCAGAGCAGCTTGACTTTACCATATGTGGAACTTTTTATTCTCCACCTCGTTCCCCAGGGGGCCAGGCCTCTGGGATGCCAGAGGCAGGTGAATTGCTCTTAATGCAAGGCACTAAATCACTGGGTTAACATGAGAAGCCTGGAGAGAGGAAATGGATCTGGAGGAAAGAGTGGCTCGGAATGCCTTAACCTTGGAGCTCGTGTCTGCTGCCGAAAAACGATGCTGCATAATGTTTCATTATACTTTCACCTTCTGCATACCCACTTTTATAACCAGTGACCTTTTCATCAGCATGCATAATTTCTGAGTGCTTCTAAAAGGAATTCAATACATTTAAATACCGGCAGTATGTCTCTCTCTCTCTCTTCCTCCTGTTCTCCAGCTCTCTTGCCCTCTCTCTCGTACTCTCTTTCTTTCTCAGAACTTTTTTAGTCTATGCCTCTGTATCTTTTTTTATATAATCCTGTTTGTTCAGTATTATATGCTCCTTAATTTGGTTCTTGCGTTTTTTCTTGCTTTAATGTCAGGGATATGCAATACATTCATGCGATGTTATAGGACCAGAGATCTTCAGGCAGGAGTCTTTTCATGACAGTAAATTAAAGGCTCGGTTTTCAGCTTATCAGTATAGGTGTTTTACAAATGCATTGTGTTTGATCAGTTAACGAGCAGATGGAACTTTCTGAATCGGGGACGTCCGGTGAAATTGTGACTAAGCTAAGCTTTGAAACGCTAGCCAGACTTTTTAAAGCATGCAGGTGGTACTGGGCTCCTTGCTCTGGGAGCTTCTACCTAGATAAGACCCTTTTGTGTGTGTGGTAACTAAAACCCATGGCCTTTATACTGCAGTATAATGTGATGTGTTCCTAGGTGCTGTGGTGGCTGTAGGGGGTGAAGATTTATGGCCAAAACAGAGTATTATGACAGGGCTGGATTCGAGAGGAGGGGAGTTGAGGTGTGGGTGGGGGTTGGGGGGATGGATTGAGGCAGAGCATCAGGGCGTGCCCTCGTTCCTCTGCCCGCTGTGGGAACAGAGGAATCCAAGAGGTTAACAGCCAGGGCATCAAGGGCAGAAAGTTAATGCACTCAGAAGGATCCAAAGCGAATTACTCAGACTCCATAGAACCCAGTGGTTTTTTTTTAATTTTTATAATCCCTCCAAATGGCTCCTGCACAACCTCAGCCAGCAGGCTGGTCTGGGCAGAGAGCTCACAGACGTCAACTGGAAAGTTTTAACTTTGAAAGAGCTGCCTTTTTCTAATAGGGTGGAACTCGGCGGGCAGAAGCCCCATTTTCTTCTCCTGTCTGGAAGCAGAAAAAAAAACTGACCTGACCTTTGGAGTGGTGGTCACGTATCTGCGGGTGAAGAAAAGTTTGTGGAGGAGTTCACAAAACAAACACAATAGTGTGGAATTTATTTATACTGGTGCGATGCTGGTTAGTGTAGCACACAAAACCTTTTTTGGTTGAGTTTGCAAAAGCTATACAAAATCTTATTTGTACTTTTAATTGCTATTTTTATTGTTTTATAGAACAGCAGAATAATTTTTTACTTGATTTGCTGGGTATTCAGACTGCAGAACGTATTACCTTTCTGGAGAATTGAATTCTGGACGGGAATAAAAATGCATTGACCCACACATTTTAAAAGTATGATTAGATCAGTAGAAATACACAGTAACTTTGGTGCTTAAGAATCTCTTTTCATTATATAAAAATTAGGACTTTCATTTGATTTGAAAGAATCATTTGAACTTTGCACTTTAGTTAATTAATGTGGTCAATTTACTGAGTGTTTTTAAGAATAGTAGAATAGAAGTTTACCATCTGGCTAGTAAGTTTGTATTGTCGTGGGATGATTTTTTACTGGCTATTTACAAAGGCTTTTGTTATATTTTGGATTTGGTGATTTGCAAACATTTGAGGTGGCTAAGTGAGTGAAATTACAGTGATTTTAGACAGTGTGCTATCTCCAGTGGCTTAAGCAAACACACTGCAAATTTAGATTTTCCATGGTTTCCACGTTACAATTTCTAGATAAATGTATGGGGTTTGGCTATGTATGGCTTTGGTTTAGGCTCAAAAATATATATAATCTTTTCTTCTGAAATGCATGAGATTCACAAGGCAATGCGGGATTCCATTGAAATACACATTTTTGCACTGGTCAGTTGTCCAAATAATTTAATCAGTCTTTATAACATAATTAATTTCTCCATTATTTCAGATGAATGTTATTGGTACAACTGAATTTGAATACAGCTGGAATGACTGAAACACAAACTTAGTTAATCCATTAGTGACAGACAAAAACTATTGCTCTTGTTATTGTTGCTAACAATAATTCCGCTGCACATTGTAGTGTGAATCATTAGAGTTGCATTTGTCATGGACCAAATTGCGCTACAAAAACCTGTTGGCGACAGAAGTTTGGTCTGTATTTGTATATTTTTTCCTTCCTTTTGATGTTTTGATGTGCTTTAACTAATCATAATTTCATTTCAAACTGTTTTAAATTGAATGAATCCTTAGTTGAATAATTGCCCAGATTAATCTATTTATCAGAAAAACCCTAATATAAATACATAAAACAAAGAGTCATGTACATTCAGCTGTCATGCTACTCACAGTGTTCTGTTTGACAGTATGTTGTCAGCAGAGTTTTTCCGGCTCTGCTTCACTGTGCTGATGCATATTAGGAGTTTTGATGTCCAGTTCATTGAGTCCAGCTGTTTAGGGACACCATTAAAACCTGTTGTTGTTCCTTGGACACTTCATCAGGTAAACTGCGGATGAATCCCTTTTAGCCCAGGTCTAATTGCTCAGACCTAGAAAGGCCCATAGTTCATACAGTACTGTGCAGTCTTAAAGTCAAAATGTTTTCAAAAATAATGAAATGAAAGGGTAAATATATAAATAAGTAAGGTCTAAATATAAAATAAATAATATAAAGGACAGTAAAAAAAAAAAAACACACAAAAATATATATATATTATATATATATTTGGTGTGACCACCCTTTGCCTTTAAAACTGCATCAATTCTCTGTTGTGCAGTTTTATAAGACAATCTGCAGGCAGATTGTTCCAAGCATCTTGGAGAACTGTCCACAGTTCTTCTACAGACTCTTGCTGCCTCGCTTGCTTCTGTCTGTCCAGGTAATCCCAGACAGCCTCGAGATGTTGAGATCAGTGCTCTGTGGAGGCCATACCCTCTGTTGCAGAACTCCTTATGTAATGAATGAAATTTATTTCTGGACACCTAAAAATAACTGTTTGCTACCGACAAACTAAAGACAAAAATAAACATAAAAGTAAAAAAAAGGCTTTCGTGCATTACTGTAGGCTTTTCTAAAATACATATTGTGTAAACATCTTTGCTCTCCAGCCACCAACACTATATAAAAAGCCCTTACACCATTGGGAGACACGTGGCATATACCTTTCCATCTCCCACACGTCGCAGGCCTCAGTGCTCATGGTTCAAAATCACAGATTTTGTAAATAACTCATCTCCATAGATCAAGTATTTCTGATTATGTGGATAGTGGTAGGCAGCTTCTGTACTGTGTTTTTGTTTATTTTTTAGGAAATTTTATTCACACAAAAGGGACTTCAGTTTCGTACTGGCATTCCTCGGTACCCTGTTTATGCAGCTGTACTGCGATCAAATTACACAGCCCCTCCTTGCCAACACCTATCCAGGGTTTGCAGTTGTGTTCTAGCCAAGTGTTACGCCTTTAATGGGAATCACTTTCAGGCCCCGGATGTCCAGTACTCCAGTAGAATTTCCAGTAGTCCAGATTATCGAGGTTCAATAGTGGAACTGCGTTTTCCTCGTCGCCCCCCTCACCATACAAGTACTGTATCGAGCCAACATGGGGAGCCACGTCGGCAGCAGAGGACTAACCCCCCCACCCCCTTCCCCTACCCGGGGGTCTCCCCGGAGATGGAGCAATGGGACAGAGCAGCAACAGTCATGCTGCGCCAGGAACTTTGACAGCATACCAGGAGGGATTCTGGGATTGCTGCTGTCAGCAGTTCCAGCCGTGAAAACAGTGTGAGGAAGCTTCCACTGGGATTGAATTACGGAGGACTTCGGCTCACTGTTTTTTGGTATAATTGAGAGCACAGAGGGAGCTTGATTTCTCTGTCTTATGATTTGAAGGTGAAGACAAGAGCCTGCGGGGCTCTGTCAGAGTTGTGGGCACGCTCGGTGCAGACTTCAAAAAACTCCACTACCCCCATAAGAGTTCCGGGCTGAATTGCTTACCTGAATATGAAAGATTAACTTTCTGTGAATCATTTAACACACACAAGTGCATTGGTTACAAGTCGTGACAGAAACAGGAAAATCGCCTAAAACTCAGAGAAAACCAAATTATTTTTGCATGTACTGTTTTACACGTCATCTCAGCCCCCCCAAACCCCTTTCCTTTGTTTCTTCACCTTTCGTAGAGCTGACAAAACGCAGACACAAGGGGTGTTTACTTACCTTTGAGTCACCAAAATCTACCCAGAAGGCTATTCAAAGAGAAGCGCTTGTCGTTGATGAAAAAAAAAGTAACAAACACATATGAAAGTGCTGTCACAGACGTGTAGTTGTACCTCCCTGCGTGGGGGAATAGCTGTTGAACTGTTTTTGTTTTGCTTCTTTGTGTAGTTGTTGCCACTTCCAGTGCGCAAACTCCAGTTATTTGCTTTGGAGTTGAGCGAGAATATCGTTTGAATCGATGCATGAAGCACTGCTCCGGATTATGTCCTAATGGAACTGTCAACATCTGTATCCTCTCTGAAAAGCCATCCATCAGCCAGACTTGGTTTTTTTTTTTCTTCATCATGTCAGTCCCACTGAAACCGGTAGCGTATAGAGAATACCCATTACATTTTGCAGTCTGAAAAGCATACTGAGCCAAAGAAATTTTCCTCTGGTGTTATCGGTGTGATTTGATGAGGCAATAGCATGGTTCACCTCATTGTGTCAAAAGACAGAGACTTTTTGAAGAGTAGCGATCTGTAGGAAAATCTAAAACGACAGGGGAATGGGTAGGAGGAACTTTGGAACCAAAAACAGTGCCTTTACTGTTCACTGGAAAAACATAATACTACATTGTTAACAAAACAAGGTTGACATCTAGGTGTATCGGCAATCATGTGGCCATCCTTTCATAAAAACTTTTTGGGCTTGACAGTTAACTAAGCCAATTGCCTTTTAAGGAGAGTTTGCCCATCCTGCTCTGCAGTTGCTGTACATTCATACTGTAGTAAACAGTTTGTCTTCCTGCACCATGAAGCCCTTCATTTAGGTTTTTTTCATAAAAAAAGTGTTTGTCTAGCGAACAGACAGGAGCCTGGTGGTCCTGGAGACAAAGCGCCAGCCAGGCTTTCATTGGGTCTTGGAGTGTCCGTGTTTAACTGAGCCTCGGAGGAGGCCACTTCTGCTGCACGTTGTCTTTTCCCTCTACTGCTGTCTGAATATATTTACCACAGACACCTCCCGAGGGTCGGAGAGTCTTGTTTGTGTGAGCATCCTGAAGAGTTCTTCTGACAGTCTTAATGGACAAGTGCCCACTCTCCGAGAGCAGTATTTATGGTGAAAAGAGCACTCTTGGCACCTTCGGAATGACTGCCTTTTTCCCCATTCCGGGACTGTGTTTATATTAAAGAAGAAAAATACTCCATTACGGGACTCCAATGCACTCCTTGTGGCTGGAGTGCTCCCACTGTTCTGTTAAGTTTTTTTTTGTTTGTTTGTTTTTTTTAAGTAGTTTTTTTTTTTTTAAATACAAAATTTGCATCTCAACAATGCATGTTTAAGTGATCTCCATATGTAATTGATTGTAATTATACATGTGGTTGAACAGAATGATTTCAAATTCAATTTACGAAAACTAAAATGCTGGATTTCTAAATTTTTTCCAAAAAATTAAAGACACCCCCCCCCCACTGCTGCCACCCCTTGTCACACAAAGTACTGAAATTAATTCTCGACAGTTCTCTCTGCACCTCCAGCAAAGCACTGAAAATGGGCACAGTGAAACTTCAGAACCAGCATCACATCATTTACTCATTGCCTTTGCTCCCTGCCTCCTATGGAGAGAGCTTTTTGAACTTACACAGCATTTTCCTGCAATTTTAATCACTGTGAACTCGCCTCCTATCCTGCCCTCGCACAGATCTCTATGACAGGCTCTCGGCAGTCTTCAGAAACTCTAAAAGTGGATCTCTTGACAGAAGGGTCTTTGCGGTTCTTTTTATTATTGTCATGATCTTTAGCTCCTGTGGGCTTGTTGAATTTTTCAGGGTCCCCTATAATTTAGTAAACATTGAATGGATTGCACATGTCTCCACAGCCACACTGGCTTGAGGCAGATAAATCTGTACAATAAGCAGGCCAACCCAGAACAGTAATTATATAGTGTAATTCCTGACTTAAAAGACAATCACTGCTTTAATAATCTATTCGGACATATGGTACAGCTTGAAGGGCATAAAGTCTGTGGATGCTTTGTCTGGAAAGGAATACCTTACGGAGGAAACATTGTGAAGCTCTGATAATGTGTGCGTGCGAGTAAGTGGGTGCATGCTGGTGATTTTTTGCATGACCCTGACAGATTTTGATTTCTTGTAAACTTCACATTGACATACTAAGAGCACAACATCATAATGCATTTTATGTTTGCACTTGTATGTTCGTCTTCTTCTTGTATCACAGGCTTACAAACAGGGACATGGTACTAAAGGTGAATTAATTTGAGAAATATGCCATTTCGTCTCAAATCGGTTCAGAACTTTGCTTACTTGTAATATGTGTTTTTCCCATGCAGGTTAACTTCCAAAAGTACTTGTACATTTTTTTCGTTTGTTTTCCACTAGTCATCAACAAAAATGTATTACTGATGGAAAAATAAATTAAAAATTAGTAGAACGATCAGTGCATTATTTAAATGTTCTCTCCTTGCTGTGCTAGAAAGCCGGCTTTGATTCTGCATCTTCATCGAAAAAAATTAAGAAAATAAATATACACTATATGGCAAATGTATGTTGACACCTGTTCGTTGAACATCTTATTCCAAAATCATGGACATTAATATGGAGATTACCCCCACCAACCTTTCCCTTTGCTGCTGTAACAGCTTCCACTCTTCTGAGAAGGCTTTCCAATAGATGTTGGAACATTGCCGCGGGGACTTGCTTCCAATCAGCCACAAGAGCATTAGTGAGGTCTGGCACTGATGTTGGCCAATCATGTTCCAATTCATCCCAAAGGTGTTCAATGGTATAGAGGTCAGGGCTCTATGCAGGTCAGTCAAATTCTTCTACACCATTTCTGTGTGGACCTCGCTTTGTGCACAGGGACATGTAAAAGGCCTTCCCCCAAACTGTTGGCACAAAGTTGGAAGCATAGAATTGTCTTGAATTTCATTGTATGCTGTAGCGTTACAATGATTTCCCTTCACTCGAACTAAAGGGCCTATACTGAATCATGAAAAACAGCCCCAGGCCATTGTTTCTCCTCCACCAAACTTTACAGAAAGAACTTTGCATTTGGGCAGGTAGCATTTTCCTGGCATCCACTAAACCCAGATTTGTCCGTTGGACTGCCAGATGGTGGATGGTGGTGATTCATGACTCCAGAGAACATTTCCACTGCTCTGGAGTGCAATGGTGGCAAGCTTTACACCACTCTAGCTGATGTTTGGCACTGCACATGGTGATATTAGGCTTGTGTGCGGCTGCTCGGCCATGGAAATCCATTTCATGAAGCTCCAGACAATCAGTTCTTGTGCTAGCGTGTAAGGCACACTATATCAAGGTATTGAGTGTTGCAACAGGGGTAAGGAGATTTTTACATTCCTCAGCACTTGCCAGTCCCGTTTTTGAGCTTGTGTGGCCAGCCAGTTTGCGGCTGAGCTGTTGCTGCTCCTAGACGTTTCCACTTCACATTTACAGCACTTATAGTTGACCAGGGCAGCAATAGCAGGGCAGAAATTTGACTGACTAGTTGAAAAGGCGCCACATTGAAAGTAACTGAGCTCTTTATTACAACCCATTCTACTGCCAGTGTTTGTCTACGATGGTGATATGGCTATGTGCATTATTTTATAAACCTGTCAGGAACGTTTGTACCTATCCACATAACTCTCATACTATCTGTTTTATAGAAAAAATTAAACTGACCAAAATTGCGTTCACATAAAATGGCCTAACTACTGAAAAATATGGTTAATAAGATGATAGCAACTGTGTCAAAAATTATTGTGTGGTTCAGGTGCCTACATGTATCTAGCAGTAACAAAGCTGATTAGATTTCTGTGATCTGTATTTGTTTGATGTCAAGCTTATATATAAATCCTTATATTAGATCATATGATGTTTGCTGTGTATTGCGGTTTATGTTGTTTTTATGGTTTACATCATCCCACTACATTGGTGCCGCTCGCCCCCCTCCCTCCCATTTCAATGCGAAGATGAAAGCAGGGAGCCCTTCCAGCTCTTTGGCAAGAGGAGCTGCAGCAGCCGCCAATCAGCTCTCTGTTGATGAATTGGTGGCCATTAGCTTTTACAGCAACCAGGCAGTCCAGCGGATGCACAGATTGTATATGTGCTCCAGGACACTTTGTAATACCTGACGGATACTGTTTTGATGGAAGAAAAAAAAAAAGAGTATTCAGCTTGGAAATTTCTGCTGTCGTAGATTGACTTTCTTCCACCGTCCTTTTCGTAACCATTTTATATTGATTAGGATCCTTTGATATTTTAGACTAATTATAACCATATACATATTGAGATTTTAAAAAATGATTAATGGTAACATGGTTTACATATTGCTAAGTCGGTTGGAACAAGATCCCATTTTGTTGAGCATGGTTTTTGTCTATTATAAATTTAGCTGTAATTGCAGGTTCAAAAAGCATATGCAAGGCCTAAATTGTGGATAGGTGGCTCAGTATGTGTTATTCTCACTGTCGGAAAAGGACAATTGTGCTGCACCAGCAGGATGCACCATGCCAGATATAGGCCAGGGATACCTACAGAGACACACTTCTGGTGATTTTATAATCAAGGGTAAGGGTTACTAATCACCAACACCACCCCACCCCGACATATAAGTTCTCAGGAATCAAAAGGGGGGGGGGTATCTGAAAGCCTTGGCCCATTCCTTGCTTTTACTTATCTAGTTTAGAATTTTTTACTGTCAAACCAAGACATGAGGATAATGAGTTGTGCCTTACTGTCACTGGTACATGCGACGGAAGCCGATCTAGCTCACGTTCCTTTTCCCCCGTCATCAATATTCCAATACGCGGTGCGCGCTCATAAACAGCGTTAATAAAAGCGAGCTCTGCCAGGTATTGCTTCTGCTCCTCCTTAGCGGGACAGGAGTCCCCGCAGAGCAGGATATTGAGAATTATAAGTCTCGGATCTTAATTGTGCTGGGATGGTCTTATTGAGGTTTGGGTATATATAGCACAGAGCTAGGCTGGAGGGGGGCAGGAGGGACTCACTATGAGTCTTGAGCCGCCACCAAACCTTGGTGCTGGATTAGAATTGCTGAAGCTCTACAGTGACATCTCCAACGATCTTGTGGCTCTGTCAGGAAACAATTGATCATTTTAGCTTTTTTTTTAAAAGAAAAAAAAAGAATTGATAAACTAATCATAACTTAATCTTGATTAACTGGATTTAATAACATCGACTCCTCTACTGAAGGGTAGCTGTGCCCCTTAACACACCTGGATTCCACAAGTACTTCTTTAACTGTCACCATATATTTAAAACATTAATACAATGCAAGTTGGTAGATAACCACCCCCACATGGCGGAATGTCCTCTTTTTAAAAATATGATAGCCCTAGTTTGCCTTAAACTTCACTGTAAACATTGTAACTGGTAATCTTAAAGTTCAGTGTAAACATTATCCTGAAACTGCACTGTAAATATATGCTTTTAAATGCACTGTAAACATTATCCAAAAAAACACTGCAAATGTTAGCCGTAAGTGCACTGAAAACGTAAGCCAAAAAAGTAAAGCTCTGTGAACATAAAAAGTTTTCTTTTTGTGTGTGCTTTCCCCAGCATATTTGCGTTATTGAACCATCTCACTGAATGTCTTGCAGGGCAAAAACACAAGCTCATTAATAGTATCAGCAAAGCAAACCCAATGTGCGGGATCTCTCGACCTCTGTTTGAGTGGTAGCCAACATGGTCTGCGGCTGAGCTGCATAGCCTCGAGGCCAGTGGAGGAATGTCACATTACAAATCTCATTCTTAACTACAAAGCCCTCCTAACAGGAATGTACAAATTACATGCAGGTGTTTTCCTCTCCCCAGTTCTGTGCACTTGATCCAAAAAAGGCGTAAAGGTAAATACATAAAGAAAGAAGTGGAAAAAAAAACTTTGGGAGGAAAGTGGCTGAATGTGCTGTCTGAAGCAAATTATTACCCCTAGATAGATTCATCATGTCTCCCCGCTGGATTTAAGGAAGGTCTATCTAATGAAGTTCCCCCATCAAAATGAAAGGACTAATTCTGATTTAGCTGAGGTAATGAACTTCTCTCTCCCAGTGTGAGCGGTGGTATGGGGTTCGGTAGGAAAGGTAGTAAGACAGTATGTCTTGCAAAAAAAAAAAAAAAAAAGGAGGTAAAAAAACTGAGAAATGTCTGTCTTTTATTTGCTGAGATATATTAAATTTGTAGCGCAGACCGTGTTATATAAAATTATGCTAATGACTTTTGGCCCACTGTGATGGCAGCTTGCTGGTCCCGAGCATGTGCGTCTGGCTCCGGCACGGGGCCGCACAGTGGGAATTGCCTTTTCTATTAAGCAAACCTCTAGATACCTTATGATGAATTTTCTTTCACCAAATGTTCTCCTTTTGTCTGAAATACGCACGTTTTCTAAATGACTTCGGAGAGCAGCATGAAGTGTGGAGAGGTCTGTGGTGCTGCGCGGGGGCCCTCCGTGTTGGGCTGGGGAGTCAATTAATAGGAGCGGTAATAATTATAAGCCAGCCAAATGCAGGGGCTAGCTAATTGTGTGGCGGGCAGGGCATGGGCCCTCTCTCTCTTCCGCCCTTTGTGCGAACAAAGTTCCTGGTGCCGCTCCTTTAAGCCGTGGAATAATGCAACAAAACGAAGGCAAGAGTGAAAGGGCTTACACTTGTACATAATTAATATAACATGGGTTTAGCCTGCATTGACAGCTAGAGCAGATATTCTAATAGATTTTTTTTCCCTTCTCCCACCTCCCCTCTCTTTCCCCTCCATGAACTGTCGCTCTGTGGATTTGTTTTTGTGCCGGCACGTCGTAACCTTGGTGCACATAAACCGACATGGCGCACACCTGAAGGCACCTTCTCCTGCGTGAAATGACAGCAGTTTAATGTTGGTGAAAAGGAATTAAACTGGAATGGTTAACAGCGGCATGTAGCTTGTCTGTTGTACATCAATGCAAATGTGGCAGCAGTGCAGGCACACACCTCCACAATCCATCTTGTCGAGCCGCAATGTTTATCCCACACAGGCACCCGTAGCTGCCATGTGCTCACCGAGCACTTTGTACTCTCCAAGTAATTAGCCTGACACATCTTTTTCTCTCGTGGAGTTGCCTTGGCGCTGCCGTTGTTGTATTTTTCCAGCAGAAGTGCTTCTCTGTGTTCATAATGCAGTCACATTACCGTCTATTATTGATTAGGGACCCTCATCATGTTGTTTCTTTAAGGATTCCAACTAATTGACCTCCAAAACAACATGGCAGACAGCATCCAGCATCCAAATCTCTCTGTAAACATAAATCTCATTCTAGGACCAGTTTCTTGTTTTCCCAAGCTCATTATTGACTCTTTCAGAATTGCATCATCCAATGTTTATTTACTGGACTAGCGTTGTGAATTATGTACCTCTGCCTGCAATGTGGGGTGCCGTTGTGTTCCCAAGGTTTTGTATGGTAACTGTAACTGACCGTCTCTGTGCTGGACGATCCTGTTTCTGTTGCCAGACACGCATAGTTAAAGGAGACGGCTCATGGCAATAGGGGTTTTTATCCTTGCTTCCATTGGTCTTTTAGCTGTCATGCAGGACGCAGCAGGTGTTCATCCCCAGTTCTCCCCTGGCAGTTAGCGGGCAGAGAAGGACTGGGGTAATGGCCGTCGATCACTTGGCCGTGCTTTGCCGATGCACACCGGTCACCAAGTCCTGCTCCTGACAGGGCAGAGCAGACATGCCCGGTCACGCCGGGAGCAGTGGCGCCGCCTGCCGCGAATGTCAAGGTTATCCAAAGTGCGGATGAGGACCGCTGACAAAGCTGGTGCAAATACACCCACCCGCACCCCCCTCCTGTTTCCCTGGGCCCCAACCACAAAGGACGCAGCACACCGCGCCAGAACAAATGCCATTGGCTACTGAATATTGGTGCCAAAGTGGTGCCCCACCTGGCTGCTCTCGGATGGCTCGCGGTTAAGCCGTGTTCGTCAATGTGCCTTATAGAGCAAAAAGTCTCGTTGACCAAAATGCAAATCTAGGAAGTATTGCATACTTTCAATGCTACCACCTCTTTTGTTCAAGTTTTAAATGTGCTCCTAAGCAGAAACATTTGGTTCCATCTATTTTTTTATTTTATCCTTGCTGTGACCTTGCAACGAAAAACAGAGAACATCTAAATGACTTACCATTAAAGTCTTTTTTTTTAAAGGAGGGGCTTAACATTTGTGCACCCTCCTAGCCTTGCACATTAGGAACTAACAGCGTTTGCTCCCAAGAATGTTGTGATGATATATCTGCTGCATGATAAACTTTGATGCTGGAGAAACAAGTCACATTTTCTGGGACATCCGAGACCATTTACTGGAAAAAAAAACATCTAAAAATCTTAACATTATCTTTGTGCTACTTTTTACTTGCAATGCAAAACTAATTGAATGATATTATTTTGGTTTTATGGTGTGCTATTCTAAAAACATCGAGTTTACTAGAAAATTAGTGTGTTAACTAGCATGATCCCTGTTGTTTTACTTTTTCATAGAGATTCTATGTGGAAAGCACTTGTGTCTTGAGTCTTGTGATCGTATTATTGAGTGAAGTAAAACATTTACTGTGCAGATCTGTCCTTTCCAGTGACAAGAAAAACTCCCAGGGCAACAAAACCAGTGGAGGGGAAAGGACTTTCTGGGGGTGTCAGACAAATCTGGCCCTGCTCTTTATTTATTTGTTTGCTTAGCAGACACTATATAGAAAAATAAAAAAATTACATTGCATTTTAGCGTCTTCAACTGGGTTATTTTTACTGAAGAGATTTAGGAACTCAAGGGTGCAGAAACTTTGTCCCTCGGGGGATTCAGATGTGCAGCTTTTTGGTCACAAGTCCAATGGCTTGTTCCTTGGCCAGTGCCTTACACACTACTCAAATTTGTGACCCTGATTAATAGCAACAACAAAAAAGATATCACATCCAAATATTCATCAGATCACTTGCTTCTGGAAAACTATGTCGAAAAGTACTTTAAACTGAAGAGGAAACACAGTTTACATATGCCTTTCAGCGAAAACCATAATACTTATTGTTTTTGTGTTATCCTTCAATGGGTCTGCATTGAAACAATAAGCATAAACTCCTGACTCCTGGCTTTCCAATCTGCAAGGTCCTCGAGGCAGGAATTACCCATGGTATGCTTCTTCATAAGCATATAGTTACTCATGGGGCATATACCGTTAAAATTAACTATGTTCCACATGGATAGCTCGAGTTGCTGTTCCTCCCAGGAATATCCAGAGGTGGAGCTGCTTTGTATTCCAGAACGTCCTGCACTTAATTGCTGTGATTTTTCCCATTATCTGTTAATTGATAATTCCTGCCGAGAAGCCAGTGAAATAAACCCACCTACTGATCACAAGCCTGCCATTCCCCAACCCCCCTCTCCAGAATCTAACCTGGAAAACAAACTTTTTTCCCCCCCACTTTTCCCCTTCACATCTCAATAGTAACTTTCCTTTTTGAAATGATTAAAAACACATCCTTGGTTCAGGCTTTTGGGTTTCTTTACAGGATTTTTTTTCTTTTACTCTTTGATTAGCATTGGTATGAAAGCTCCCTTGTTGTGTCAGACAATACCTGAGTGTCTTCAGGGTCAATTGTGTGGTGAAGGACCCAGGCAGGTCGAATCTTTCTTCATTATCAGTAAAGTCTGTAAACCTCAATTGTGAGGTGAATATTTAGTGAGGTAAATGGATGCAGTACATATTAAGATGTGTGATTTTGGGCTCTGCTGAATAAATGTCTGAATAAACATGATGACATAGCAGTTAGTTCTGTTGTAAAGTCTGTTTGGGAAGATTGCAGGGGGAGCTTTTGGAGTTATGTAGGTGTGCCCCAGAAGCCCCTTCTTCTGCATCTTTGACTGAGTGTTGGAAATCATTGTCTGTTGAACACAATTTCAGCTACTTTTATCAGCTTCGCTTTCTTTTGTGACCCCTACACCTCTGCTGCTACACTGGTTGCTGAGGTATAATACATAGGACTACCTGGATCACATATGGTTATATATGTTTACCTGCCTCTGCAGCATGACAACCCAACATACTTTTTTCTTTTAATGTTGCTACTATATGTAACAGTGTGTTTGTGTGTGTGGGTATGTGTGTGTTGCCCAGCGATGGCCTGGTGTCCCGTCCTGGGTGTATCCCTGCCTTGTGCCCTGTGCCTGCCGGGATTGTCTCCGGCGTCCCCCGCAACCCTAACCAGGATAAGCGGTTTTGAAAATGGATGAACTATATGTTACACACTTTCAGCTAAGCCAGGGTTGCAAAATATCAAAGTATATCGATAAGTATTGGTCTGAGCGTTAAATTGTTTAGTCTTTAAACAGAAGTGAAGCTTTTCAAAAAAAATATTTTATTTTATTTTTTCAAAGTCTCCACCCTCTTCAACGTGCTGGCAACAGAAGTAAATTCATATCTTCTATAGACATTTTTTACTATCAATGGTTTCATTTAAATAAAAAGGATATTATTTTTACAATTGAACACATATTATTATATTGTTACAAAATATTAAATTTCTTTATGTTTCTTAGTTAAGGCCTGAAGTGCTGAGTATTTGTTGTTTTTCAGTTTTTGTTGCTTAAATCATACACAATAAATATACTTCCTGGCATGGCAGCCCTCCACAAACTTCAGCAAAACAGTTTTTAAAAGTCTGCCATGTAAACATTTTTGAATGTCAACAATGATGTTGCATAATGTTGGATGTGGCTAGGCATTGAAAAATTATTCTGGTAATTTCTAAATGAAATGATTCATTTCATTGCCTTTTCAAAATTACATAACACATTTACGAACAAATACATTTATTTTTACTGGAAACAATATGCTCACAGAGCCAAGGTGGCCTTTCTGCCAACGGGGGTGTCCTGTTGACGGGCCAATGCATCTCACCGGGCAACACTTGGGTATCCTCTTTCTGTGGTTGGAAAATAGCACAGCTTGTGTTTGAATGTCTATGTAAAGACAAAGGAGCTTGGTCTACAATCAAATCCCATCTTCAAGAGTGGGGTGTTATTGGGCTGCTGGGGTCATCTCTGCTGGGATCCAAAATCCCAGCAAAAGGCTTGGCATCACAACCTGTTTGCCTTTAATGAAAATGTCTGTGATAATGCCTTTCTTTGTGCAAAGTCTATAGATTTTCTCGCTCCAAACGTCGCACTTGGTGTAAAAATGACCTAATATAAAAGACTAATTGACTGGAAAGCACCTCGACCACTGTAGTCATTAAGTACACACGTCCTTCTGTATGCATGCTGTGAAGAGACTTGGACAAGGTTTTTTGCCATCGCATCACATTCGCAGTTGATATTTTTGTGTTTTTTAACAGAATTTCAGATGTGTTTGATGTTCCGTGCTTCAAAACAAATGCATGTTTTATGTTGTGGGGACACCGTTGGCCTCATATAATCAGGTTAATCCGTGTTTACCAGTGTGGCATCTGGCCTTTGTAATCATTTACATTCCCACATGAAGGAAGTCTTGTCATCCAGATGTTTTCATTGAATTGAAAAAATAACACTATCTGAACTTACATTTACATGTTTTTTTAGTTTTTTTTTTTACTGGTTGTGGTTTTGGATATCATTGGATATTATTTTGGTGTCCAGTTTTATCTCTGAAAGCATTACACGCCCTTTTTTTTGGTCTTAGGTCATACAGTTTCAGCAAGGCGGAAAGCTTAAAAATTCCTTAACGATTCAATTTCAGTGTTTACTTCTATTGAGTCTAAGGGGAAGTGTGTATGTGTGTGTGTGATGTATAAAGAGTAGGCCCCTTTAAGAGAAAGGCTGGTTAAAGCTTCAGCATGCCCTTGAGAAATGTGTAAACCTGTACATCGGGGGGCTTTGGGGGGGGGGGGCAGTTTGTTCCAATGCCAAGTTCTAAAATTGATCATGAATTCCTTGTTACTGGTCCCGCGTTTCAGCAGCAGTATACATTATAATTAATCTCTGCACTGCTTTTAAACTCTATTTTCGTCAAATATCCGATTTCAAATGCTCTGTGTTCTGTCCAAGCACCATTTCGCTTGCACGCTCGCGCACATAACCAACAACCAGCTTACCCTCCGCCAACCTGCCTCTGAAACATGGTAACTTTGGCAGGAGTGCTGGCATAGCCCCCCAACAATGGGGTAAATATAAAAATGGGAGATAATACAAGCAAGATGAACATTGGAAAACATCTGATTTTACTCCCCTTCTCTGTTTCTCTTCAACAGTATGAGAAATATGAGGAGTTTACTTTTTAAGGAGCCGCAGAATACATAAACCATGAGCCAAAGGAACGTGAGGCCCTGTGGATATGCAGATATGCTTTTATTTAGCTGGTATCGGGGCAGCTTTGTTGCAATGAAGAAGGATAGGTTTTCATCTTAAGGACTTTCGGGGGGTGGGGGTGTTTGGGTGAAGGGAGTGTGCGTGGGGGCGTTGTCGGTGGGGAGTGAAAGGGAGTGGAGCGAGCGCTCCATCCCCGGTGGGCCTGTAACTAGATACAGAGACTGTTGCAAGCTCTAGGCCGGGGCTCCCTGGTGGACGTGCTGATTGGACAGCCTGGAGGGAGCTGGGGAAGCGTCAGGAAGTGAACTCGCTCGCCGCGGGAGCCACGGGGGGAGAGCCAGATGAGACATTTGACTTCTTCCCCGACTTCCCACTAAGGACAGATTGCCAGTGTGATCCAACCTCTATTACTGAAAATCAGGCCCCTTTTTTTTCCCTTATGCCCGTTTCATTAGGGCAACCAGCATGGTGCAGTCACAGCTCCACTTTGCGCACGCATGCACACACATGCACACACACACCAACGCACACAAAAAAAGGTTAGACAAAGTAATTTTACAGACAGGCAGGTACAAAGAATATCTGCATAATTGAGCAGTCAGGGTTGCTAATAGGGAAGTTTATGTGCTGGGGGATCAGGCGAGGGCAGTGCGTATGGATATTGTCATGGATATTTAAATCTCTGGCGCACCTAAAACTTATTTGCTGGCCCTCTGAGTGAGCCATAATTATAGCAAAAGGAATTGTGTTTACCGCTCAGTCTTGGACAAAAGGTCAGAAGATGGGGAATAGAAGGCACACAACTGTAGTCCTGCACATTATGGAGGGTGTGTGTTGGGCAAATGAATGGATTTCACGATCGACACTTGTTTAATTAATGGGGTACTTTAGTTTGATTAAAGGATAAGTTGTATATGGTAACATAAAGAGGTTTTGTGCATGTTTCTGTATCTGAATGCAAGATAATACTTTGGAGCTTTTTGTCATTCATGGAAACAGCTATTCAGGTCCCTATGTTTTGTTTAGTTCAAGAAATTTGAGTAACCAGACTAGGTACCCGCTTCATCAAAAGTACCAGACAGTCTTTGTAAATGACTCAATTAGACATCTGACTGCTCCAGGATTCTGACATCAAATGATTATTTTCTCAATATTTATCAAAGGTGTCAGAACCAACTTATGTGTTTGTGAACTGACACAATTTCAGTAACATTTTTTAATTGTCCCTTACTTTCTAGTGCAGGGTTTGGTAATAAAAAATAAAAAATGTCTGGTGAATAGGAATTAAAATCTGGTGATTGTGTTCTTTGTGCCAATTGGGGAGGGCGGCGCGTTGTACTCATTTATACAATGGCCCATTCCATTAACTACCCACCTGGAGCCTCTCTGCTTTGATAGGTCACAGCTGGTTTCAGGGCCAGACTGTGGGGCTGTTCAGAGCGTTCTGGGCCTCGGCGAGGCGACAGGCCATGGGAACAGACTGAGGCATGTCACGGATGAGTCCACCCCCTCGTACCAGCTTTACTGACCCAGCTTTATGTAGCCTGACAAACTGCCGCCACCCCCCCCCCCTTTTTCTTTTTTCTTTTTTCTTTTTTGACGGACCCAGCCTAGAGTCATTGAGACGATAGTGAAGGCCAATGACCGAGCATAATTCTCGCCTGATTAGAATTTATCTTATCAGTTGATGTCTTTGTCCAGCACAATTTACAGGGGTTAATAATCTGTGAGGGGGAGGGATGGATACGCTCGTTGAATGCTAAAACAAGCTGGCAACCTAGAATTAAGCCATTACCATCTCAGCATTATTATGCGCTTCAAGGAGAAGATAACTTGGGCTTGTCCCGAGCCGTCCCACATTTTTCCATAGATAGTCACAATAGGTCTGTGTTGAGCATGGTTCACTGGTAAGTGACTGGTTTTGGAGTTTCGATACCATGTGACACTAAAGGCCTATACCATTGCAGTATTATAGGTCTCCCAATTTTTTTTCTCACTAGTTTCTTGTCATAAAGGGGAAGCCCCATTCTCTCTACAAATGAATACCTTACCACTGATTCCTTGCCACCCCACTCCCCCCTTGCTGGGGACAGGGACGGGGTCACGGGGTCGTCACATAACTGGTAACAAAAATGGTGGGCCTGGGATCGTGTTGCCTGGATGATTTTTAGGACATCTCATGAGTACCGTGGTTGTGAGCCTCACTCACTGTTTAATAAGAGGTCTATAATATTCTCTCTCTCCCGTTCATAAACTGTCCAAACATATTACTATCGTTGATGTCACGTGTTTGCTTTTAGCTGATGATGTCATGTGTTTTTTTTTTTGAGGCTTACTCATTTTCCTCCTGTTCTGCGCTTGGATGTAGTTAATGCAGTCAGGATCATAATTAAAGTGCCAACACGGCTCGGTACAGCACAGGGACTTCTCCCAGGCCATCAGAACTACCCTGTCAGCCAATCAGCTTCCCCCCCTCCCTGCACCTGATGGGAGCAGATCACACGTCCTGCTACATTGCCTCATTTTCTCTACTCCAAAAGCCCCAGACAGGAGCCCCAGACACTGGTTTGTCAGAGCTCAATTAAAAGAAAAGAAAAAAATAGAGTGACTCTGAGATCCCACCCCTTCACCACTATTAGCCCACTGTGTCTCTACTCAGACACATCTTGTTAAAGAACAGAGGGCCAGAAGGATTGTAAAAAAAAAAAAAAATTGTCCTTTTTTTAGTTTTTTATTATTATTCCTATTTAAATTTTTTTATTATTTCTTACTATTAAATGGCAGAGTAATGGCCAACAGAAACGAATGCCTGAGTAGGCTTCCGCTGTTTGTGTGCGTATGTATGTGTGTGTGTGTGTGTGTGTGTGTGCGCGCGCATGTGTGTGTGTGTGTGTGTGCGCCTGTTTATCTAAATCATATTTTAAAACTTTATTCTAGCCAGGGTTTACTTTTCTGTTTTTTGTCTCGTTTTTGACGAAGTAGACAGTCTCTCTCACAAAGTGCAGCGATTAAAATTTAAACCCGCCCAGAGCATCATTACAATACCACACCGAGGCCTTACAAATATTTCATCATTGGGCTGAAGATGGCAATTAAAAGGAAAGGGAAGAGAAGGCCGAGGTAACTGTTCTCACTCATTAAATTATTGACAGCTCATTTACGTCGCTTGCCTGACCCCTTGCCCCCTCTGGAGCTCCAAACTTTGCTCCCGCCAAAGCGCCTAAGCAGGAGCCAGCCGGGGGAATGTTAAAGCTCCAAACGTCATTTCCAGCTTTATTTTTTATTTTTATTTTTTGCCATAGGCAGTGGATCAAAAGTGAAACGCGATGCAGTGGATCGGCGCTTTATTTTATTCCTTCGTTCCTTCATTTCTTGCCAGAGAGCCCAGGGCGAGCTGAGGGGGCAGACAGTTCTACTTTTGTCGGTTTTTAAAGGGTGGGGTTGGGGGGGGGGCAGGGGTGGGGTTGTGCCAGGGATGCTCCTGGTTGTCTTTTGCCCCGTGGCGGCCAACTGCCGAGCTTGATAAATTAAGGATCTTTTGGAGGGATGCCAGCAGGGGGAATGGTGAGAGTGTGTCGCAGAGGGGAAGGGAGTGATAGGGAGACAGGGAGGCAGTCAGAATTGCATGACCAAGTTAGAACTTTTAAAAAACGTTTTAAAAAAGACAAAATACAGAATATTTAAGACTGAGCATTAGCTGCTTCCAGGGGCTTATCAGTTAGAAGGCCTCTGTGAGTGGCAACATAAACCTGCCGTTCTTGAAAAAACAACCACCAAATACCAGTCCAGTTCTGTGGATTGGAACTACATACATTTTTATTTATTTTATTGTTGTGGTTTGTTTTTTCTATTTATTTATTCATTTTATTCACACTTTTACAAGTGAGAAAAGTAGCAAGAACAACCGGTAGTAATTTAAATTAAGTTTAAAAAATCAAAAATATGTTTTTTCCTTCATTTATAGTCCAATGGAAGAAGTCTAGGATTGCAGCCTTTGTGCATTTAGTAGAACTGGTTGATTGGAGCTTGTATAGGCAGTGACTTTGTAATTTAGTGCGAGGCCACATTGTCTGGGCAGTGGTTCATTTAATGGTAGTGCTATGAGTAGAAGTTATCCAGCTCGCCATGCAATGAACTGACATTGTGCCCTAATGGTCTTTGCTAAATAACCCCTTCTATTAAACTGTACCTACTATGATCAAACACAGGGCTGTGCTGGAGGTAAATGTCAGCTGCTTGAAATTATCAAGTGCAGACCTTATAAACCCAGGGATTAGAATTCCGGGCTGCTAGTGTCACCAGATAACGCTTTACGAAAAGTCACATTGTTTTACCTTTGCCTTCATTTATCAAGTTGCAATGAGACCAAGCCAAGACAGCTTCTTGGTTTCCTGTCCGTTTACCCTTTCAAGCCCCCAAATCACTAAATTTTCAAAGGTTTTTATCTGAAAATCTATATCAACCCACCCAAAACAAATCAAAATAAAATAAAGGTCAAATAAATACTGGTCTAGAGAAACAGCCCTGAACAGGTCTTATTTAAATAAAAGTTTTGGAGCCATGAAACAATTAATTAAATGTGTACCATACTTTTGCTATGGTAATCCTGTTTGTATTGACAGAATTCCAAAGGTTTTCACACAAACAATGCTTTTCTTACCCCTTTTCTTCTTGCAGAGGAGGGTCTGAACCACGAATGCAAGCTCTGCAGTCAGTCATTTGACTCTCCGGCCAAGCTGCAGTGTCATCTGATCGAGCACAGCTTTGAGGGCATGGGCGGCACCTTCAAGTGCCCCGTCTGCTTCACAGGTAAGTCTGTTGGTGGTGATGTTCCCAATGGCCCGAATCCCCAGCTCCATTGCTTCGTCAGACCGCACGTCTATATTAGTAGATCGCCATCTTATCCATAGTGACTCAGGGAATTAAGCAGCAATCCGTGCTTTTTTGTGTGAATACTGGTTAAATTTGATAAGTTAAGTAAAAATGCTTATCGTATCTTAAATGTAGTCTTTTTTCTTTCTTTTTTTTCTTTTGCAATGTTTGTTTATGCTTTTAATGAATGTTTAGTACATTGTTGCACATGAAATGAAGCAAAGGCAAGAGTCACTCCTGTTAAAGGTGCCTCCACTTTGAGACTCTGGTCAGGAATCCAATACTTTGATCTTTACTAAATTCTGATGATTTTCTTTTTTAAACAAGCCCTTGCTTATAATTAGCATTTCATTTGCAAAGTGACTTGTGGTATTGAATTGATTTAAATGGGCAGCTGGCCCATTTTTTGTGGAAAAACCATGCCAGAAGACTTTGTTTCAGCTGTTGCAACAATTGACCAATGATTGCAGACATGATAGATGCCCACAGTAAAGGTTCTCAACATTTGCAAAGTAAACTAGCAAAACAAACCACTGGCTATTTTCCAGCAGGCAAGTTTGGAAATAGCAATACATTTTTGGTAACATTGCTGCCCAGGATTTGCACGGTTTTGGAGGCTACTCTGCGTAGGACCTCTGCTTCACCGCGAGCAGCTGGCATATAAGGTGGTGCTCTGGAGCAAGGTACTAAAGCGTACTTTAACCTTATGATGGCTCCACTGGTGCTGAGCTTCCAGGGAGACCTGTTGTTTTCTGTGGTTAATGCTGTCAATTCCCGCAGGGTAGGGTGTCTTTTACTGGCCATCAGAGATGAGAGAATTATGCTGTGTAGGGGGATCCTAAATTACCTCCAAACCAGAACTAAATTAATGTAATCAGCAAAGAAGGACGTGCTAATTGTTGATGTCGATGTGGGCAATGTTTTCTTTCACCATTAGCCGCAACAGAAAGAGTAGAGCTATCCAGGGAGATCAACTCTTCTCTCCCAGGTTCATGGGGTTAATTACCAGTTTAACAGTCTGCAAAGTCATCAGACATTTTTTCCACCCTTTTTGGGGCTCTAATGGCAGAAAGCATCTGAATTTGACTGGTCTACAGGAGGGAGTCACACTTTTTTTAAATGTCCAACCTTGCAGCAGCAGGAACATTTTCCCTTTGAACATCGTTTTAACGCCAAACTCAAGGCTCCAACATCAAGTTTTGAATTTGTTAAAATGTCCTGCATACCATTTGAATGGGAAATACATTTTTGATTAACCAGCTAATTAAGCCTCTGAAACAGTGGGTCCAGATGTGCTGTTCTGGCTACCCAGTATTGTAGCCTGTCACACTCACACAATGATCTCAAGAGTCTGCAAGGCTTTTTGGCAAAAAACATTAGGGAATTATGGAAGATTATGTCCCAACAGGTAGTAGGTGGGGGGGTG
>JAOVYW010000001.1:4279127-4325706 GCA_025775045.1 Hiodon tergisus
ACAAGGGTAGGGGGGGGGGGCAGAGGGAGGGGAGGGGAGTAGGAAAAAGAGACAGAATTTAGAACTCCCCTCTGTGGAGTTCCATACCCCCAAATGGAATGGGGCAATTTCGATGCCGTTGACAAGGCAATCTGATATGTAGCAAAAAGGTGAGAGTGTGTGTGGTGGGTCGGCACTAGCACTCCTCCAGTGCAAGAATATTAGCAAAACCCCAACACCCTGTCCCTCCTCTTCCCCACAAACGTGGCAGTTTGGCCCAAAAATCATCAGTGTCTTTCACACCACCCCAATGTATTTTCCCGGCTTTGTCAGGCGAGAGCGCCAACGGTGACTGGGGGGGTTTCGAGTCTTACTCGCTCTCCTTTTCTCCCATCACCTCCCTGCAGCTGCACCGCCTGCTCCCGTTTAGAGGCTTATCGACATTTCTCCTCCGCCGGCCACCTCCTGCCAGGGAAAGCTTAATTTACAAAGCGCGTTTTTCACTCGGCCGTTCATTTTCAAGAGGCCGTTTCGACAGGCTTGTCCCCTGCCCTGTCATCGATCGGGCAATGGAGGGCATCCTAGGACATGTCAGACCTTTCCCCGCAAGGGCAGTAACGAATAAAAATCTCCGGTGGGTATTAAGGGCAGCGGGGGTTGGACGTTTCTATGATTGGCTGATTGAGAAAGGCAAGCGCACGGTGGCCCCCATGGGATAGAGGAGAACATCCGTGAGGAACCAACTGACCCCAGCTTGCTCGTACTCTCCTCAGACCCACCTCCATTAACTAAACCAACCCTGTGAGCTTTGTATGTCCATTTGATTTAGAGCGCAGCTTTACTTCCTGAATGGCTCGATTGTCTCTCCATGTTTAATCAGTGTCTCTTCTCACTGAGGCCTTACTGGAAGTAGATAAGATTTATAGTATCAGGTATGGCTCATCAAAGTACACTGTGACTTTAATCTAGGTTACAAAAACGCTGCCTGATGGTCAAACGTTTAAGTTAGTGTGGAATAGTGCTGAGTCAGGGAACACTTACATTAGCGTACCTTTTTTTAGCCAGAGATCCTATATTCATTCAGACGATTTTGCAAAGAAGATTTGAAGCATCTGTTCACTAACACAGCGGGGGATATTTATTAACACTCAGTCGGGACCCCTGAGATGGATGCCTAAAGCCTAAACCTGCAGTCTTTAAGGCAGAAGTTCCAGTGATTTAACCACCATGAGATCTGCTGTCCACATTTATTTGGAACCTGGGTTAGAAGTGGAGCAGCCACTGCACCAACGGCAGCCCTGTTTACTGTGAAAAGCAATGTTCTCTAAAGGAACTGTGGAAATATGGAGGATGAAATAATGAAAGTGAAAGGTGTTGTGAGAGGGATGAAAACCCACCCCACACAAATACACTCATCCATTCACTCTATATCTATTAGTATTTTTTTTGCCCCAAAGCACTAGTGTAAAAAGTTAAGAAAACACACACTGGCAAAAATGATGAGGCAAGAACAAAGGTCCGCAATTTCTGGCCCATGAGAACTAATAAGGAGCTTAATACCAGCATATTCCTCCCTCTGCGAGTATATCCGACCCCTTTGACCACCTTGACACACAGAGAAACTGCAAAGTTATTTGTTTTCCTTGATGTGAACTTGCTGCAGAGGCCATTGCCTCGTTGTATTTCTACTTTCCTGATGGGAATTTGACGACGGTGCAAACAAAACACTACTTAACGTATTAGCAGCCTACAACAAATGATCTTTGACATTTTCAAATTAATTTTGTGGAATGCAGCTATTTAATGGCTCGTTTATTAGTCCTGAATCAAATTGGCTTTGAAATGGGGGAGGGGTAATAGGAGGAAATTAGGTGTGAATTTTGTTAAAGATTATGAAATTGAAGTAAACATCTGTTTCAACTGACAACACGGAGGCTCGATTTCTCCAGGATAATGCCACACAAAGCTCCACATTCCCCTTGCGGCTTTATGTACAAAATTGGTGATACACATGTTTAACAGAAGTCAGACGTGATGACGAGCAGTGGTTCTCAGAATTTTATTATAATCCCTGTGGCAACTACTTGGGCCCTGGGCATCCAAAACTGAATTTGAACTCCATGATGCACACAGACTCAGGAATAGAAGCATGCATGCACCCAGGAAGCCAGATGATTCCCAGCCAACCCAGCCTGGGTGGCACTATGACAATTGTGCTCCACCTCTATGCTCTCTTGATCACAATCGGCTAATGAAATGAGCTGGATTCAAACCGGCGAACATTACCTCTTCAGGGTTGTGTAGATAATGAGCGCTCACCTGCACCTCGTATGCAGCGCAGGCTACTACCCCCACCCCTCACCACTGAACGACCTCAGCTAATTTCAGAATGTTTCAACTGCTGTTAGCGAATGATAGAGAGTGTTTCTGTAGTAGCTGTTTGGCTAGTGTTTAATATTCACCAGTAATAATGCCCCAACCCTAAATGGGATTACAGCATAATCCGATTTAAACAGCTGTTTTATTTTAACAATGTGGGCGTTTCCAATTGTGACGGTTCTTAGTGTCCAATGCTCCATATTGAAGAATTGAGACATGTTAATGGCATATTTTGGGTATAAGCTGAACCCACAGCTCTATCACATGAATGAGACTGTGACTGAGGTTGAGATATGGGAGCATACGACACAGGGGTTTTGTCAGCTGTGTAGCTATATGTTTATTTAAGTGCACCGCCTCCTTGTTTTCATATCGTGACGACACGGCTCTGGTTGTGTGCTAGATCACAAAAAAAATGTCTTTGTCCGCTCTTGAAAACAAATTCCAAACCATCGATGGATCGTTGCAAAAAAGTCAGCGAGATGCGTTTTGTAAAGAACAGGTTTTTTAATATAAGTATTGTTGCACTGTTGACCTTGCATCGATGTTACAGCAATCTCATTTTTACAGGAGTCTCCACATCAAGCAGGCTGGATATTTATGCACTTTAGGTACTCCCCCTTCTAAGTCTGGGCGTGGAGACGTGTTGCCAAACCAGTGGTTTCCATCCATTTTTATCACTCCCCCTACAACATTATGTACCCATATATGTTGATTAACCATATTAACTATTAAACCGAATATTTAACAGAGTCATCTTGCATATCATGGGTCTACTGCGTAGAATTAGCGGGGCGCGGTTTACAACGGGATTATAACCCCCCACTAGAAACCTAGCGACGGGTTTTTTTTCCGATGTGTGTCTCATGTATGCCATAGCAGGGGAAACACTTGGTCCCCCCCAACTTTATGTAAGCCATAAAATTTGTTGCAGGCACGGGATATGATATGTAAGGATTTTTAGCCTGAGTGGTTGGCAATGGATAACGTATCACACATGGTTTATTAATGCCTAGATTTTCTTATCTACACCGCTTATCACACTAGTCCTCATTGACCAACGGAAGTGATTTTAAAAATTCAGAGAGTGTAAGGATGCAGATAAGCATATTTTAAATCAAATTTTAGGTCAGTCAACATCAGACATAAAATAGAAAATAAAATAATTGCCAAAACCTGGATCCATTCTCATGACATCTGGTATTCATTTTATTTGATTAAAAAAAGAGACAAATCTTCCTCCTTATGTACACAACATTCATTACCATTAGTGCTCACGAGACTGCTCCCTGAGAAACCGACGAGGAACATCAGCATCAATCTTTTTTATATGGTGGAATATTTTTTTTTCTTTCTCTAATCACAGTTTGAAAGGTTCTGAACAAAGGTTCATCCATTCATTGTCATTAGCATGTAACAAGCATGTGCCTTAAAACCGCCTAATCAGAGCTTGCCGAAGGTAATATTGCAGACATGAAGTATTTTTTTTATCCAGGTCACAGTGCACAAGGCATCCAGATGAACGCTGTGCTGCCAACCCTAACTCTGCCTCGGGCATATACAGTTTAATTATTAAAAACATGTCTCCCAGGTAAAAACCATACAGAGTCTGAGGGCCTTGTTTTGTAGTCATTAAAATTGGAATATGTTTATATTATTGAAGCCGCTGCCTGAGTGCTCGAGTCGCACTGGTCTGCAGGCACCCAAAGAGACCTCTCTACCTTTAGTTTCTTTTATCCAATATGCTGTGGCCCGATTGTAGCCATGGGGAAAAGTTTTGACTAATAAGAAATTCAAATGAATCCATAAATACTAACTTCACCAATGTACCAGGGCCTGGGAGGTTTGCCTGTTTTAAATAGCAGTCCTTAAAGCATATGGGTTTATGGGTCTAGGATAACAAACAGCATGTTTGAAGTGCTCCCCAAGGAATATGCACCAGCTTTCGCAGTTTACCAGTATGGACCATTAATTAATTAAACCAGATAGATATATATTTTTAAACCGTCAGCTATCAGTGTTTGTAATGCAGCCATTGCTCTTTGGGTTTGTGTCCACATGAATATTTATATCGTAAATATTAAAATGAGCAACATTGACTAATGATGGTGTTTTTCACTTGAAGGGATGATGTTTTTTGTTGTCGGGATTTTTTTTCCACCATTATTTTCAATACTTAAATAGAGAGTATTTTTTAAACTTAAACTTTTTTAAAAGGAAGCAACATTTTTATTAAAAATCTAGATATTCTGGTATTATCATAAGAATGTTGCCTTTGTGTTTTTCGGTGCATTGCTTTTTTCGTAATTGAATGGATTTCTTTATGGTTACAGTGCACAAGTAGTGCTGACCCTCAGTGTAGTTATAGGTGCTGGTCTTACAAAGAGTCAATTATTTGTGTATTTAATAAATCAATGTAATTGTTATTTTAGCCTTCAAGCGACAAAAAGAAAAAATTGTTTTGGATTGTGAATTTTTGAGCGGAAAATTTCTTTATGGAAAACATTAAGGAATGTTTTCGATCTTACCCCTATTCATCTTTTACCAAGTAAATGTTGTATGATTTGCATTGTTAATGAGCAAACTGGTCATGCATTGATTAATGTATAATTATGGTTGATATCCTGCAGATAATGCATGCATGATAAATTGATTCATATGAAGATTTCAGGAATGGAAGTTTTAATTTAGATCCTTTGACCGCACTGAATCTAGACACAAGGACCTTTGACCTTCATCACGCCAAAACCTTCTGCCTGTTCAAGGATTCTATTTGAGGCAAGGGAGGCCAGGCATTGTATTCGAGGGCAGGGTCGGTTATTTTATTTTCAAAATCAGCGATGGCATATTTGTTTCTTTTGCATTTGTTAACGTATTTGCTGGCTGTGTTTTGTGGCTGACTTTATTATGCTATCATTGGACGAAGTACTTTATAATTAAATGCAGAATCATAAAAAATTAAGCAAATAATTTACAGAGATAATGCAGAAGGCGAAGCAATCACAAAATTATCAATCAAAAATAAAATATTGATGTTGCAGGTGCTAGTGCGAAATGCAGAAAGCTGATCATATCGATACATGGTAGCGGCAGTATCCAAAAGTAAACATTTCTTTCTCTCTCTTTATCCGCAGTTTTTGTTCAGGCAAGCAAGTTGCAGCAGCACATTTTTTCGGCCCACGGACAAGAGGACAAAATCTACGACTGCTCTCAGTGCCCTCAGAAGTTCTTTTTCCAGACAGAGCTGCAGGTGCGTATGGGGTCGGGCAATCCCTGCAGACATAGCAACAGCAATGCCACATGGGGCACTAAAAGGCAGAAAGGGGCGAGATTTTTCTGTCAAACTCAGGCGTGGTTTGAAATCAAAAGGGCCTTAAACTGAATATTGCAATGGTGGAGCACCCCAGCAGACTTGGCTAGGTTGGTTCGTTTTCAAAGGGCATACTGTTCTTTTATTTTAAAAGGGGAGCCTGAGTCGATTAAATTTCCTTGTGGTTCATCTAGTCATGCTATCCCGGTCAAAGCCAAGGAAGAGCCAGAAGCACAGTGCAACAGTGCAAGACCTGATTGGCCTATGGGGAAGAGCCAAAGCCACATTGTAGCATTACTGTGACAGTTGATTGGCTGGTTGGCTGGCCAGTTTCTGCAATGAAAACCGGCAGTCGTTCCATAGCAATAGAAATTCATCCTAACAGTATTTTTTAAAGGATGCAGGCCCTGTGCCACATCTCACGTTCGTACCTCCAAGTCCGTTAGCCAGTGTATGAAAAAGGAAATCAACTAAAAAAACTAGCATTTTAATTTACATTTATCAAGTACTTTTATTTATCTGCATGGTAGATTTAAGCCTCTTTTTTAGTAATTTACCTGACCGTAATATGAACATATTAAAGCTTCTAAAGCTTTATAAGTTAAATGTGCAATTCAATTATATTTTACTGGATTTTATTGCTTTGTATTATTTCCATGGTCTTATAAGGTTTAAATTGGTCTTATAATTAGGACCCAGCAAAAACAAAACAAGTATAGTTGATTTCCATGTCATTCTTTTCTGATAAACAGTTTTTGGGTGAAATGACCTTAGCAACCCTTGGGGTTTTGTTTTATCCATCCTTTTATTTATTTCACACTCTTTGAAAGTGCCCAGACATGAGCAAGCATGAAAGATGCATGACCTTACCTACATGTTATGAAAGGAGTGCAGTCTGGAGCCATTGAGGGGAAAAACAATCATTGGATTCAACCTGTGCATTGTTCTCGACTTGTCTCCGGCAGATGCACGCATCCAGACTGTTGTATTATCTGTCAGGTTTGATTTTCAACCATTGACTGTCATGGCAGGACCTGACGGAGAATCCCTTTCAAGTTAAAATCACAAGGTCTTCCTAAAACAAGACCTTGTTTATTCGTTCATGCGCAGGCACGGAAAATAAGGGTAGGACCTCCCGTCTGTTTTCCTGTGATTTTGTAGCTTGAGAGTCCACTTTGGCATGTGCCACGGTACCCGTTTCAAATGAATGTCCTGCCCTTGTCTTTGCTTATTTTAAAATTATCGTTTTTTCGAAACCTGCCTCTCATCAGTGATGGAGCCCTGTTGAGGAGGCTGTGGTTATCACTCAATCCACTGCCATCAAAGGGTCGAAGGGCAAAAAGGTCTTGCGCTCTGACAGAGGGGGGCGAGCTGCATCGCCTCGACTGGAGGATGGAAAGTTGAGAAAGTAGCAGCCTGAGTCTTGTTGCTCCTTTGTTTCATATTCTATAGCTCTTGGAGGTGAAAGCTCAGCGCCAAGCCGAGGCAAGGGTTGCCAGGCCAGGTGGAGGAAGGCAGGGGTGATATTTTATTAATTTGGCACTGGGGTTCTGAATCCGGAAACCCTTGACAAAGGCCCGTGACAGGTGGAGCTCTCCAGAACCCCCTTTCCTCCAACCCCTCCTAACTCTGCTCTGCCAGGAGCCGGCTAATTCTGCCTGTGCTGCAAGATGGACAATAGGAGAGCCTCCCTCTAATCAGCCCTCCAAGGAGCCTCCTGGCCGCTCCTCGGCCCCAGAGTCTGATTGAATAACTCCGGGGCCTGTACACCCCCCTCCTCCAGCTCCCATCAGCAGGGGTCCGGGGGAGAAGCAATCTCCTGCAGACTGGCACTGAAGTGAGAGTCAGACCACTGTTTCCAACCCTCCAGAGGGGGCCTCTGTGCACTAAAAGATAGATAGAGCCCAGATATTTTATGAGAGGATGTCAAAAGAGAGTGGAGAGTAAATGTTTCAGCAACCACGCTACCTATGTGGCTGACATTCTCTCTGCTCTCGGACCTGGGGTTTTTCTGCTCTCGCTCAGCCTCTCCGCAGTTGCAAAAATAACTTCATTGGGTTTTTAAAAGTTGTTATCCCCCTATCTGGCTTTTTTAGACTCATCTTTTTTAAAGATAAGTAAAGCAACCACATCAGTACAGAATTTGGAATTGTGACAGAAATAAAAAAATGTAACATTCTATTTGTACAACATTGTGTTGAGTCTCTCGTGTTCTGTGTGTCAATGTAAGTGTATGTGTGTAAACCTGAAGTGTGTTTGAAACAAACAGCTGTTGAAAGTGCGGGTATGCAAAGAAACAAAACTTTCTTAGGTTATGCAACCTTATAGGTTGCTGAATTCCTCAGTATGACAAAGATGTGTACCGATGTCTACTCTTTGTACTCAGAGGTTCTAGAGTGTTCTTTCAGCATTTTGTGGGGAGGTTACTGAGTGCTGAGTTACAGCGTTTCTCAACCTGCTCTCAAGCTTGAGATAACTCCCATCATGTTCGTATTGGATTTTAAAAGTAAAGTGATGAGTTAACTACATTGCTTCAATATGCCCATGAACCATTTAATGCACATTTAATGTGGTAGAGGACAGTGGTCAGCTTGTGTTAAAGACTCACCTCCATCTACCCCATATGCTAAGCCAAATGCGATAATCATAGCTGTTTTATCCGATGGATACGAGACTGCAATTAAAACACACACACACAATGCCCCTCATTGGAAGTGAGTCGCACTGAACCGATTGCTGTCAATCAGGATTCTGTGTCTGCTCACAAACGCACCCCACCGTCCTTCCCCAAGTAGCCCAGACTCCCTAAAGACCCTCTGCTCTAGTGTCGTGTTTCTTTCTTGTTTTTGTTTTTGTAACATCAGGGCTGTCTATGTGCAGCCTCTCAAACTTCATAGCTGCGCCAACAGATGAAATGACTGTTCTACGGGCCTTGTTTTCCTTCCTTTAGGCAATGTTTGGTAGGCTTGGTGGTCCCCCGGTGCCATAAGCTAAAGATTTGTGCCTGTGTGGGGAGGCACACCAGGGCTGTTGGAATGCTAAGCTTACTGCACACTTTAGTCCTGCAGTCGTACTGTTAATATGTTTTTACTGCCAGAATTTCAGCTGGCACATTGTAAAAAAGTTTGAGTTCGACCTCTTGTAAGAGGCAGCGGTGTGGCTGCATTTAAGCATGCACTCTGGACCCAAATCTCAAACCCTACCCTGGACTGCAAGTTTTTAGAAATTAATTTAAAATACAGTTGTCCACTAAGGGCATAAATATAGTCTGTACAATTTCTGCTGATGAAAGGGATTTTAAGTTACAATGCAAGATGGAAGGAAAGGTGACTTTTATTCCTATTACTGTGGCCTAGATTTTTTCCACACAAGTGACTAAATTGAACATGCTAGCTGTTGACCATTCCTATAATTAAACTGGAAAAAATATGTGTTTTCGATTCAGGCAAAGATATACATCGCTCCAATTTCCAGGAACTGAAAACTAAAAAGACAATCATTATAGGGGAAATCTTCACAGCGACGTGGCAACATGTAGGGACTTTTCTCTCTATCGTTTAAAACCCCCCCGATGCCATCCTTTTAAACCTCCCTGTAGGCCACATATAATATGGTACACAATATAATTTTCACTTTTTCATCATCAGTCGCTTTGAACACCTTTTCCTGTGAAATAGCAGGATCTGTCCACTGTGACTACGAGAATGTCTTTGAATTTCTGGAAAAAAAAGTTCTTCTGTTTCTCCATTTCATCTCCCCAGTTGTTTGAGAATAAAGTTTGAAGTGATCACATAGGTTGAGCTCTAAATTAAAAGATAAATACATATTTTTTGAAACGGCAACCGAGGAAAAACTATGTTGGTATTTATAACATTTCGCAAATACACACAGACTGTATTCATATCTGCCTTTAGTTTTGAGGGGAAAATAAGCAAGATGAAAGAGACACTGTGATAAGTAGGAATGTAGCACAGCAGTGACGTTGGGTGTCGCAAGGCAGGGCGAAACGAGACGACATGACAGCACTGTGGTCCTCTGAGGATTTCTGTGTGTCTGTGTGTGTGTGTGTGTGTGTGTGTGTGTGTGTGTGTGTGTGTGTGTGTGTGTGTGTGGTGCTTGTTCATGTCTCTATGGGTCTGATTTGTATATGCAAACATGTTATCTAGGGGGAGATGTGACAAACACTCCCACAAGTCTTTCTGGCACTCTTTTCCTTTCTCCGCGCTTTTGTACTGGGGGGATATGTGAACTACATTGTCAAATTTTGCGCTTTGTTCACAGTTTGTGAACAAACCAAACAAACAGGAAAATCTACAGTGCACATATGTCTGTTACTTGTTTTCTGAAGTGCGCTGACATTACTTTTTATTGAACTTTTTGGAACTTCGACAAAGGCGTGTCATTGCTAGTGAAAGCTCAGTGGAACTAGTGTTGAGTGAAAGCAATGCAGCAGTTGCAATGAGTAGGTTTGGGAGCAGTAGTCGTGACAAGTAGGCCTGTTGTGCCCTGGAGAAGGGCACCTCACCCACCTCCCTCTCGTAAACACCCAGTTGAGAAAAGTGCCAGAAACTGGCTCTGAGTAAGAGCATCTAGCAAGCATAATCTGATATGCAATCAATGGACATAAAATGTAGACTGTAGAATGCAGAGTGTTGTTACTGAGCAGTGGCTGAGAAGTGTGTTTTCAGTTTTCCTATACGCTTTTATTTCTGCTGGTAAATTCCTCCAAGGGTCATGGAGAGCCCTTCCAAAGTGCCACGTCATTTTTGTCCAAGCAATAGAAGACCTAAGGCTGATGGAAACTTTTACGGCACAAGACTTCTGTTGTCTAAAGGGGGGGGGATTTTAACGGAGGAGCACAGTTTTTTGCTGTGGTCAGAACTGCTAGATTCTTTCTTAGGAAATGTAGTCAGTGCTGATCAACTGGGTGGCCATTGGTGGCCACGGCCTAACTATTGCGACTTGCCACACCATTAGCCATCATGATTTATAGGCGAACCGAAGCTGACTAAAGTGTTTATTGTTTTTTATGAATGTGTGAATAATGAATAATGTCAGCGAAGTGCCAGTGTAATTTACTAGTACTAATTATGAATGCATGTGTTTTTCACAATACACTGTCTTGCAAAAGTATTCTGACTCCTGAACAATTCTGTCATTTTACTGAAATGGTACAATGAAATTTGGTTCAGTTTGATATTTTATTTTAAAATAGTGACACTCAAATAAATTATTGTTAGGTGACATTGGTTTTATGTTGGGAAATATTTGTATGACAAAAATAAATAATGTATATATTATTTATGTATTCAACCCCTATGCTGTGGAAGTTCCCAGTTAAGATAGATTAAAAAATTAATAATAAAACATAATGTAAGAACAGGACATCCCTCAAAATATCCCTCAAAACTCAAAAAAGGTGACTTCTGAGAGAAGTCACAAAAAGGCAAAAAAAGTTATTGTGAAGAAGCTACAGAGTTCAGTGGCTGGGAGTGAGGTAATGGTGCACCAGTCAACCAGAGTTCTGCGTAACATTGGCCTATATGGGAGGGTGGTAAAAAGGCCATTATTCAAAACATAAAATCTGAAAGCACATCTGGAGTTTTCCAGAAAGAATAGTTAGCCACCCTAAAACAATTACTGGTCCCATCCTGGCCATTACATTTGAAATGTTCTGGATCTGCCCCTGAATACCGTTCCTGGTTCAATTGCGGTTACCTAAAGTAACCTTCCACGCTTAAGTAAAAAAAAAAAAAAAAAATTTAAATTAAAACTTAAGGATGCATAATGGCCCTTGCCCGTTGAGCAGGGAAGGTCTTTTTACAGAAGATTAAATAAGTTTAGGATAAGGTTCCATTTATTAGTGGCAGGGTTTGGCCCCTCTTGGTCCCCTGAATTGTACACATTCCTTAATGAAACGTTAGGACTTTTGAGCATATGAAAACAATTAACCACAAGGGTATCTTGTTTTTGGGCTCCTGGATTTGAGATGACGAGGAACCCTATGGACCACGGTCTCCATTATCTTAATGGGCAGCGCAAGATTCACTCCCTCTGCCTAATTATAAAATGTAGCTCAGGGCTAGTTTCCTGTGCAGCCACCAAGATGGCTTTCTTCAAGAGGCCTCTGAGGATGTGATTAATTATGGAGTTTGCTGAAAGCCTTTGTTTGGCTGTGTGCAGTCAAACAGACGTCTGGGATGACCACACCTTGAAGTGGTTTTCGGGGCGACGATATGTTTTCTTTTTCCTATCTCGTTACTCTTACGCATAATGAGGTCTTTAAAAATATTGCTACAGTGTCAATCAGTGCAATTACAGCATTACACATTCATGAAAGGGTTGCTTATCTACATCAACTGTATAACGACACTGTCTTTTAAACTGCAAAACAATGACTGCTTAGAAATAGTAATGAAACAGTAGTTTTTGGTTTTCAGCAAACCAGACAGGCAACTCTAGTTTAAACTCTGAAGTCTTGAAAAATAAAATTATAATAAAGATATGTTCTCTGGATGAATTGACACAGACCCTGAGAGATAGATGGTGAGTGAGTGAGTGAAGTGAGTAAGTAAGTAAAGGTTGGGGTGGTTGTTGCTAAAGCCACTGTGCACTCACTAATGAAGAGCTGGTCCATGCCCTGTAGAGAGGGAAACAATGTGTTTGCTCTGCCTCTGGCTGGCTGGCCTCCTGCTGACCCCCATGCCAGACCTTGATGAGCAGGGGCTGCAGGTGGGCGTGCAGCTGCCCCCGCGTTGTTCTTCACAGCAGGCAGCTCCCTCTCACACACTAACCATTTCTGAAGAAAGGCATTTAGTAGAAGGGTTATTGCTGAAAAATTAAGGCACCTGTGGCATGTGGGTTGAAGGGGGCATTGTTTTGAAGACAGAAACTTTATTATTATTATAATCATTATTGTTATAAATATAATGTGTGTGTGTGTATTTATTTCCCTAAACCAATGATATGACTTACTTGTAGTGCTTCGTCGTGCATTAGATATGTTCATCGTTTTAATTTTTTAATTTTTTAATTTTTTAATTTTTTAAGGCGATGAGTTGCTGAAAGTGTCTTGAGCTTCAGTTTGTGTTTGAGCACAAGCATTCCAGGGCATCCCGAAGTGCTTTCTCTCTTTTATCATATTCTGATATTAATTCTTTCACAAGAAGTAATTGGTATGCTTGTTAAACAACGCATAGACATTAGGGACCGGGACAAAAGATGGCAGGATTCATCAAACATTTTTTTTTTTCAAGCAGTCCTCTGATGAAATTTGAGTTGAGTATGTTTAAGTGAAAGGGGCAGAGAGGGATAAGCGGAGGCGTGGGGTGGGTGGGTGTAGTTTTCAGCGTGGCCGTGCGGCAGGGCTGAGTAGTGATTGACAACAGATTATTTGGATGCTGGTAACTCAATCATCCCTCGGCTGCACTGCCTGAGTGGCGAAGGACATCTGATTATTCTGAAGCACGAAAGGGCCTAGGCTTTAAGTGCTGTCACCGAAGGACACAAAAGGATGTATTTAGTGGAAACCACTCTGCAGGAACGCTGCAGAAATGTGTCTCTTTGAGAGAGGAAAAAGTTTTCAGGATACCTGAAGTCCTTGGTGTTAGCTGAATATGTAAAAGACTTATTGAAATCCATTTACAGGGTTAACAGTCATTTCTGGATTCTCTACATGGGGACCTGGGAAAATAATGTGTGTAAAGCAGCTGTAAAACCCATACCTGATTAAACAAGACAGCACCTTGGATGTTGAAGAGATTGGAGAGAAAAGGCATGTTTATAAGAGGCGCTTGAAATTGTTTTGCACGCACATTGATTTTTTAGGACGTTCTGCTTTTAGTTATTGCCGGGAAGCTCAAGACTTCTCCTCACCAGGGACTACAAATCAAAACAAAATGCCCACGTTCCCCACTTCATTGTTTTCTCCCAGCCTCTCCCATAGCAAGTATGGAAGTGTTGTATCTGGCACAAGTGGCATTTTGTCCTAGGCGTGGGCCCAAACTTCCTTTATACATTTTTTTTTCTAATAAAGAGAAAGAACAGAAAAACAACGGCTTGGCCGCATTCCTCCGTTAGCACATCCTGAAGGTTACCTGCTGTCCCCATGTGTGCCTTTGGTTTGCCCACTCCAGGAAGCCTGTCGCTAAACGCGGAGCTCACCCTCCCAGTCTCATCCCCTCCCCGGCATGCTCCGTCCACCACTCCCCAGGGAAGACACTTCAAACAAGACAGTCAGTTTCCAAGGAGACCAGGCGAAAGAACAAAGAGAAAACTAAAGAAAACAAAGGACGATGCAATGTCTCATGCCGGACTGATAAGTGTTGACTGTGTCAAATACATACGTGAGTCTTTTTTCCCCTTTCTTCTACTTCTTCGTGAGCCAAACTGGACAGCTATTTTTTCACACAATTTTTCAAGTCAAGTTCCATGACCACCACCCCCTCCTCCTTCCAGACTTTTGGCTTGCCCTGTTCCAAAGACTCAAACTAAAAACAAATCGTCCTTAGGACCTTGGTAAATCTACCTACGAGGACTCGAATTATGAACAGAGAATACCATTCCTTCACTCTGTGTATTTGTTAATGGGGTTTACTCAGCTACACTTTAGATAAACCGATAAAGAAGACTGAAAAAATACCAATAAACTTCTATCCAACCTAGCGGTACACTTGAGAATTCAGCTTCCTGTGCCAAAAAAAGCAAAAAATACAATGTACGGATTAAGATGTGCAGATTTATACACAAGCATCTGGTTCCTTGACAATCAGTGGCATACACAGTGTACTGCACCAGAGGGAAAATTGACGGCCTGGATCAGTTTACACAGGAGGTCCCTATTTTATTTTATTTTTTTAAGCAGGGTTAATTATGCAGAATGAAGAAATATAATTTATCATCAGCGCTGAGATTATCTTAACAAAATGGGAAGCTGCGAGATAAAGCAAGATTAAGGAAATTTGTCCCATTTATTGCTTTCCACTGTACGCGCCTTGCGATTGTAATGAAATGGTTCAAGTGTGTGTTTATGCTTTATTTGCAATCAAACAGTCATCATGTTTTTTTTCCCTCTCTCTCAGCATTGTGCTGGTGGTGCCTTAATTAAAATCTTGACTGATGACTGTGAATAAATTTGTGTTCTCCGAGCGCCTGTGCATCGAATGTAAATCAATTCAGGATCCGATAATGATGTGCGGCTTCATCCGGTTAAAAAAAAATACATAAATAAAAAAATTAATTTTCAAAGAGGAAGGTTAGTGAAAGTAGATATGTACACCTATAGCATTCCTCCCCAGGAGGGGCTGCAAATATTTGCAAATCTCGTTTGAATGGTTGAAAATCAAACCACATCAATAATGAAGCGGCCATGGTTTGTGAAAGAGGGACCATAGATTGTTCCTTTGGCTTTTGTGTGTGTGTTTCGGGGTCTTCTTCACCTTTCTGCAGTTGTTTTGAAAATGATTGTATCCAGTTAATGTGTGACCCCCCCCCCCCCCCGAACCCTTAGGTTTGCTAATGTTTATGCTAACTCAGGGACTGTTCCTCATGATATAATAATACTGGGGTTGACTGGAGGTGAAAGTGTCTATAGGCCCCTTTGAGAAATCATCACGCTTTACCCTAAAGGTGAAGCGAACTTGGGAAGCTTTGAGAAATCATTACGCTATACCTTTGTCTCCATGCTGATCCCCTAGATGCAGAAGTATGAGTATCATAAAAATGTTTTTTCTTTCCTCCCTATATTTGCTGCGACGTCTCGCACATTTTGCCACCTGGTGCATACGATCAACTTAAAGCGGTTTTTAAATTTCCTTAAAAAGTTTACTGCATTGAATTTTTGGACTCTCAACAACGCATCAATAATCTTGGCTCATGGTGTTATATCTCTCTAATCTTTTCATCTCTTGCGTTACTATTCCCCTGTGACCTCCTCTTTTGGCTTTTGGAAAACTTTAGGAAAGATGCTTAGGAAAGATCTTACTGAGATTTGTTTAGTGCACTGTCCACACAACTCATTAACGGAGCATTTGATGATGCTTGTTTAATAGGGGAGAGGTCTCTCTGTGCTTTCCAATGAACTTTGAGACTTTAGATCACGAACAACCTGTCTGTTCTAGCATTTTTTTTTTAAACGTTGCTGTCACGTTGAAGCTTATTGTAGCTGCGGTCCGGTCGGAGCCACAACTTAACTTCCCCAAGACAGGTATTTGCATAGTCATAAATTATTCAGAATTAAGCTCTAGAATGCAAATGGGGACCACTGAATAGGAAAATAAGATGATGAGGCCAGAGGTAGAAGTGGGCAGACTAGCTGGGTTGGCTATTATAAGCTCGTAATATTGTCTTGTTACGATGAGTTATATTGGTTGTATGAAAACAGGATATGGATGGTGTGGGGTATAGTTAGGAAGCAGTCTCAAGTGAGTGGAAAACAGAAAGGGGAAATGAGCCCTCTCCTAAACGCAACGCCATTTGTAATGTCTGGTCTGTCTGGAGACGTTTTCATTTTCGAGTTGGCTGAAGAAGGATCAGCGCACACTTTCCAATTGAATGCTCGTCTGTGTTATGATCAGAGTTACCTCCACATAACCCTTGGTGTTAACCTTCCAACATCTGAAGATACTAGGTGAACCTCTAATGATTGTCCTTCTTCAACAGTTTGCAAACGGGATGCAAACAGGCTTTGTGCCTCTCGAGGGGAACTTTATCCCAGCGCTCCTGGCCAGCGAGCTTGTCAGCCTTGGGTGTCAGCCACAGACGGTCCAGTCGGGGCCTGGTTGGACACTAGATCTGCTTCCTCAGGGCAGTGTGTTCCTGACAGTGGAGGAAAACACGGTGACATCCGGAGAATTCTCGTGCCAAAGGTCCCGGGGCTGTAATGTCACCCCTGGGGCTCCTGCCCGAGACAGGAAGACAGCTGTGCTCTAACCTTTAGAGAGAAGGGCCTACAAAATCTTTGCCGCGTGCATGGGAGAGTGGGCAGAAGGAAAAACAAAACGACTAAGCAGATTGGCACAGTTCACGACCACCACACTCTCACCATGCGTTCTCAGTTTCAAAATCGCTGGGGCTGACTCCCTCACGGTTGTTCGCATTGCACCCTCGGGCAGCTTTTCTTCTCACCCCTCAACACAGGGAGGAAGTCTGGTGACAAGTCTCACAAAGGAATCGCCATTTGTGCGAATGTTTGGCAGATTGTCTAGATGGGGTAATAGCCTTTAGCAGTTACCATGACGGCCTGAAGCAATGGCATATGAGTGACACAGACAGTATTCCCACACTACTTTCCAGTCACCTGAGCTCACGAATGAACTTTTTTTTAAAACAAATTTATTATGGGTTGGCTCAGGAGCACAGCCACAACAACATACAATGCATAAATCATGGGACATCTCAGAACCGACTCCGTTGGGCCACAACGTGGGCCAGGAACGACCTGTAAAGTTGGCACACCGACAAGAACTGAAATTGAACGAAAGAAAAAATAGTCTTACAAGTTGACTCTTTCTTGTTTCACCCTCCCTCTAGGCTGCAGGCCATACCTAAGGGCACATTAACCTGTTGGCATTTGCATAGCTTACGGAGAGATGCTGCAATATGATGTAAGCTAATGAAAGTAGAGGTAACTGCTGCAGTGATCTGAAAGCAGAAGGCCGGGGTCATTGCATCTGTGAATGGCTGTTATAGACAAGGGATTTGTTTATATTTTGTATAAAATTTTATATTTTTAGTTTGGTGTATCTAATTATGTCTGGTACACTTGTTAATGACTAAGTGGCTGTTAGAGAGACATTTCATGGGTAGAACAGTGCAGGTGCAGAATTCAATGTTTCCTGCATTGACTTGTGTTCCATGTAGGAACACACATAAAAAACACAGGGGCCATACTTGGAAGTGAGGAAGGGATCATTTTGGAGGAAATAAAAGAGAAGCCAGAAGATCTGAAGGTGACATAAAAAGGAAAGGGACCAGCACATTGCTCCATGCTTGTAGCGCCACTGACAGGCCTGATGGACCTGGGTGCGTGTGGTGGGGAGGAACTATCTATGTGGACCTATGAAGGGGAAAAAGCAGGCCACTTACTTGTGCCGAATCCAGGTCAAAACGGACCGCTGGGAACGTTTGGGAATTGTAGAGTGAGCCCCGTCCCCTCGTCCCCCTCCGGGTCTGCGGAGACCTGGTGCAAGGGAAAACTGCTCCGCTGGGGCCCACCTGCCGCCGTGCAACCAGGCAGCCCGCAATATGTAGAGCATGTCCGCCATTCCCAGCTGAGGCCCAAAATTACCCGCCATCAGACTGCCTGTGACTGCCCCGCTCCTCAGTCTATTTATTTTCCTTTAAATCTTTTCCCCGACTCTGTGTTTCTGTTAGCGTTGCTATGCATGGCCGTTGATCCACACAGAAGCCAAGGCCATTTTGAGCCACATCTCTGAAGTACACATAACAGAGACAAAAGCTGTTTGGTACAAAGCTAGCACAACACTACTGACCCCATGAAAAAAGGCGTTCTGAGAAGTCGAGCGAAAGCCAGGCATGCCAAACATTTATTTTAACAAGGCCACCGTCAACACAACATTTTAAATCTGATGAGTGACAAGTAAGAATAAGAGGGATTGTCAACTGTACTGTCTGCAGCGGAACACAGATTTTAGTCTGGTGGCAGGCGTCGATACGTGTTCTCTGCCTCGCCTGCACAGGCCTCAACAGTCCTCTTCTTCTTTTTTTTATAATGCTGTCCTTGAAAACACCTCCTCTATGAAATTCCTCTAATGTTTGGGGAGAAGGTAGAATGCGGTATATGTCAGCTGGGTCCCACGGGGTTCTATTTTGTACTCTAATAGCTGTTACGAGCCCACATTATATCCAAGGAGTCATTTTCCTTGGGGGTGCCCTGCTCGCTTTGTGTCAATATTCTGGCATTTGAAGTCACGTACTATATATACTTCTGGGAGTAGCTCAGGAGCCAGGCAGACTCTTAATGGTCTGCATTCATTAATAAGACTGCGGCTCCTGTCCCTCCTTGGCCCACAACAGGGATTGCCTGCTTGGCCCTGGGGGACCCTCCTAGACACACTTAAAGGAGCTTTATTTTTCCGAGTGGGCGGGAGATGAAATGTAGAAGTTGTTGGCGAATCCTCGAGCCGGCGCGGCGCCGGGCCCTGCCAATAACCCCGCCGGGTCGGAGATCCGTTCGGGTCAAAAAGACTTATTATCCTGCCTGTCGGAAACCAATTGCTTCGCTAAATGGAAACCCGCCGAGGTGTTTAAATGCTTTGACGGTAATGCGGGAATGTGTCGGTGCCTGTTTTTCCAGCCTCGGTGCCCGTAACGGTGACAGGAATAGAGGTGACTGCATCCCAAGGCTTATATGCAATGCATACCAACACAAACACCCAAAGCAAGCGGGATCAGAGCCAGGGCAGAACGTTTGTGACCGGTACCCATCCTGATGGCCGTTGGGAAGGCGGGGGGGGGGGGGAGTAAAGTAAAATATACTTGGAGTACAGGGGTGCGGTTGAAGTGTGGCTTGCCCAGGTGTGGAGAGTCTGCACTGTTAAAAAGTCAGTGTTTTTAAAGGGAGCGTGGCAAGTGGGGCATGTAGTTTGCATTAAAGGGATTAGCAGACACTTCAAAAGATGACCTGGATTCTGCCCACCAGGGACACCAGCCACACACCCCCAGCCCGCACTTCTCTTTAAAGAGCCTCCGTCTGGCTCCTCTCCTGCTGCAAATCTGTGCATTGTGCTCGTTCACACGCTTGTTTGCGTGTGTGTGTGTGTGTGTGTGAGTGACTGTGTTAATATTTGTGTATGTGCATGGTTAAATGAGGGAAAATGCACTTCTGTATGTTGTATAAAAAAACAGGGTTTATCAATTAATAATAGTCTTCATATGTGACGTTGTGATATTCTCCATATTTTAGAGGTATTTCTAATTACCTCTGACAACAAGGCACTCTGGGTTTTTAGCACTTTACCATCAACAACAGCTATGTAGTGGTGTCAATGTATTGTATTTAATATTTTCACATTGTGTCTGTGCACTTTTAATCCATAAAGGAATGTTTTAGGTATGTAAGCCGCAACGCAACAAATTAACAATTGAATTTATCCTTTAACATGAGCAAAACAAACCCTGCTGCCTAGACTTTTAATGTCTTTAGATTTTTTCCTGAGGATTCAAGTGTCACAGCGGTATGGTGTAATTGTGTCTGGCAATGACTTAATTCAACCTAATCTCAGACAGCTCCAAAACATATTGATTATGTTTTGGATTCCCTTGCAGATTTAACCCATTGTGTTAGTAATCTGAATTAGGTTGCACACCTTTTATTATAAACCCTATGTAGTAAAATTTTGTGTTACAAGTTCTTTTCTTGAGTGTGTGGCATAATAAAGACCGAAATAATTTTATTTAAAATAAAACATAGGACATTAAACAGTTTTAACTATGAATTAAGGCAAATATATATTTAATGTCCTCCATTTCCCACTGGAAATATTCTTCGAAGGTTACAAGATGACCAAGAAGTTACGTAATGTTCCTTAAATAAAGAAAAACATTCCTATGAATGTCTGGTTACAGAGGTCATACCCCATTAGTTAACAGCCTCCCACCGGACACTTGAAAATTGGACACTTGAAATTGGTCACAGAAAGGCCCTTGTGTACACATAAGTTTGACATGAATAACTATATTTGCTATATAGACAGCTCCAGAACTGTGCTGGGTTTCGGGTTTAACGAAAACAATGCCGTGCACGCACTGCGTTCATACGTCCAAAGACTTTGTGTACATTAACTTTTAACTGTCTATCTCTGTCTTTTCTTCTTGCCCATGCAGAATCACACAATGAGCCAGCACAGCAGCTAACATGGTGAGAGGCACTTCAGAAGGAAACCCAACGGCAAATAAATCTTTTAAATCGCTAAAAAGAAAAAAGAAGGAAAGAAAAGGAAAAAAAATCTAAGACTATTAATGTGTCTTAGATTTAATTAATCTTTATCTTGCACGGAACTTTCATTGCAGTTGTATGATAGAAGAAACCATGCAACAAAAGTGAGAACTGTATTATATCTTTAAAAGAAAAACATTTAGAAAAAAACAACCTTTGGACATTGTGTTTTTGAATTTTTAACCATCAGGCTAGAATTGTATATAAAGTATTTCATGCGGTGTCCAGCTTCCGCTGCCACTGAACAATGCTCAGAGTTCAGACACCACCACCCCACTCCCCCTTCTGCTCCACTTCTGAAGCCTTGTCAATCAAGAGGAACAGGATTTACATGCAGAGGATGAACTGCTTGAGGAAAAGGGGATTCAGTGCTGGCTTTTTGGAGAATGGGCCAGCGACTATGTCTTACCCGTTAAGGGACTCCTGTTGGACCCCGCCATTCACAAGAGGTAACACTTGTTGTTAGGGCAGAATGCTTTTAATTTGCAGCTCACGGGGCAGATCCTTAGATAAATCCAGTAGAACAGAGGTTTCAGCCTCGTGCATGAATCTCATTATTGCAGGAGGGTAAGCTACATGGAGAATGTGGATTAAATAACACGTTCTGCCTGTGTGCAGAGTTCAAACAACAACAACAACAACAACAAAAAACGCATTCTCGTATATGCAATAGTGATGACACAGATTGGAAACACGTCTTTCCTCGTGGAGACTGACTTAATGTTAAGCCTCCTTTAATAATCCTGTGCACTGAGAAATCTCCCAGTGAATTAAATTGCCCTGTATGTTGCTGTTATTAATGTTTGCTCTCTAGCCTGAACCTAGAGATTACTGGAATAGTTTTTTTGGAAATAGGAAATAAATCCAATTTACTTTCAGGTACTAGAGCGTGGTGTCACCCCCTCCCCTTCTCCATTTTTGGTTATGTAATTACTAAAATCTGTCCCGTCTTTGCACCCTCAGACCCCCTTTTCATTCCAGTCCTTTTCCCTTTCATGGCTTTTTATTGAAATTCCATTTATTCTCCTCCAACGCTGTAAGCTCTATGCTGAGATATCGCATTCCATTATTTAAGATTTTAGTATTATTTGAACTCAAGACGCACTTTTTGTATGGAAACATAATGTGACATTTTGAAATATAATCTTTTCTTTTTCGGATAACTGGAACTATCCTCTCTTGCAGGACTTTGGAATATAAAAAAGTTAAATGTTAATAAAAGCGTAATGTACAAATATGGACAAAGTTCTGACAAATAGACAAATTTGACAGAACTCATGTTTGTGTTGCACATGTGAGACATATTAAAGGTGTATGTGAAAAGTCCAGTTGTATTTGTGACTTAAGAAACTGTTTATATGTACTTCTATCATCTTGTGTACCCTTTGACAATTTCTTCCCTCAGTATATTGTGTATATTGTCATTTTAAGATGCAATGGATTAAAATTTCCGTGATTCCGTGAAAGCAAGGGGTCACGTTTGGTCAGCAGATAAAACTCATTGCCTCTCGAATAAAATATTTTACTTGGCTTCAGTCAACAGATAGTCATAGTATTATAGAATTAGTATTATACTTAATACACTCAAAAATTATTGGGTAGATATTGACAAAACGTTATTACAGACGTCAGAACCTTGTGTGGCTGGGGGTGGTTCTTTATTAACAGTACTTGTTGCCAGAAATTAATATTTTAACAGTTTTTTGGCGGCTAGGGTTGGCAATTTTTTATATGTATTTATTTTTCCAGAAGCAGACAACCATTAGAAAAACGCCCTCATCATCACCTAATGTGACCAATTGCAGTGCTTAGCAGCTGTTTGGAATGACCTTGTCGTCTGTGGACCAGCTCACACATTTCCACATTTTGTTCCGTTAGAGCCTTACTCTAAAATGAATAAAATTAAAATGTCCTCAACAATCTGCCCCATAATGGCAAAGCAAAAACAGGTTTTTAGAAATTTTTAAATATGTATTAAAAATAAAAAACAGAAATACCAGTGAAGGGGTCCGAATACTTTCCAAATGCGCTGTAGTGGTATAGTCTGCCTCCCGATACATTTATTTTTTCAGACCTCTCCACAGCCTCCACAACTTTTTACCTGCTTGCTAAAAGGACACCGGATGCAGGGTAAGTGTTGTTTTTGCCCCGACCTTCACCAATGAGCTCTGCTTCATCTCTTCAATGTGCCTCAGGTTTTCATCTCCACCTCTGTTTCTCCCTGTTCCAAGAAGGTGCAAGTGGCTCAAATGGTCTCCGCCCCTCCTTTATTTACATCCCCATTACCCTTTTGTACACATGCACACAGCCACCAATCTGGTTCGGGGGAGCATGATGGTGATGGAGGAATCTGCCGTCTCCAGGGCCAACCCACTTCTCCTGGACTGATTTAACATCTGTCCCCTCGATCGATTTATAATGGCGTCATTAGAAGATAACTCAGCCCACTCAGGAAAGCAGCTCAACTCAATCAGCACTTGTTATGTCCGTCACCACTGTCCCCATTTCATGGCAATTCTCTTAGCATTTGTGGAGGTGTACCAGTGACTTGTAGTTGTCTTTAGTTTCAGTTTTAGAAGAATTTTTTTAGCGGAAGAATATGCCTAAAAAATTACTTTTTCCTTAAATCTGTAGGTCATTAAGATTTGATTGTATTCTTTTGTTAGTGGTAAGAAAACTGAAACTGTAAGAGTCTACATCAGTACAGTTCTCGACTTGTGATATATTAAGTGATATTGTCCACAAATCACATTGAAATCCTTAGGACAAACAGATTGTTTATCTCTGTATTAGTTCAGCACTTTGTAACACATCCTTTCCCCCACAATACAACTGTGTGTGCTTTGCTCAAAGCTGAAACACCCTGATCAAAGCTAAAACAGTGTGGAGTACCACTTCAGATTTTATTGCGTGTGACAAGTGTTCTATCATTATCTATTTAAGCACGGAGTTTGTGACTTTCCCCGGGAAAAAAAAAAACACCCATTACTGAATATCAATTTTATAGTGCTAGACAATTTTAGAGCTGCATGCTAATCCAGACTGTTCCATAATGATCATCCCCTTAGCCAGAGAGAAAATAAATAATTGGTGCCCCAGCAGACCAAGCCATTAAAAAACATCCCCAAGCTCTTAATGAAGTTGACCCTTTAATGTTTCATTTTCTCTTTTCTGCCATTTGCTGAGAGTTATCGATTAGCGCCTAACTTATAGAAATAGAAGTTACATCTGCTGTATAAAACCAGTGGAAAGGTAGGTCTTCACGTGACCTCCTGCAGTTGAATGACCCTGCGGGTATGTGTGTGTGTGCATGCGCTTATTGCCCACACAATCATCCCCTGTGTGTTAGGATATGCGTTCAGGGAGCTCCCGTCCTAATTGTGCACCTAATGCCCAGGAGCTCTCTTTAGCCCCTCCCTCCGACTTCACCAGAAGAGCCCACAGCCCTTTGATATTAAGACATAACTCATTGTTTTATTTAGACTAATTAATCTTCTTAGCTAGAAAAGTGTGCTTCAGAGACCTGGAGTGGAAGAATATGCTATACTGAAAAAAATTATCTGTGATGTTACCTGTACAATTAAGTGCAATTTAATATATAATATAAAGCCATGCCTTGATGGGCTGTCCTTATAAAAGCACCTAACGGCAATCCGGAGCCCTGTGTGCTCACGGTGCTCTGATCCTGGCGTACAATTCGACATTTCACAAGGAAAGTTTAATTAGTGCCGCTCCCCGCACAGAAGACAGGAATGAATGATAACTTCTGCTCTTCCCAGCGTTGTTTATTCATTGCAGCACTGGGGTTGCACTTTCCGATGGATGTTTGATTACACAACAGGATTTAAATCCATCTTCTCTAACTGTCCAAGCAGTGGCACAGACATTCTTTTCCATATGTTGTGTCAGCTTCGGGTAGAGTCCTTGATTGCAGGGAAGTTTTGCCCTGCTATTTATTCTACTATATGTATTTTTGGGGTCTGAACAGGAGAAAATTTTTACAAAAAAGTGTACAAGATTGTGGACCACTCCTCACTGACATAATGATTAATTCAATATAATATCAATTTAACATAATTATCAATGAATACCATATAAATAAAAATAAATAAATAAGTAAGTGTTCACCAACTCTCTAAACCATGTTTTATCAAGGTTACTTTCCCACTATGTGTTTGAATATAATAAAGTAAATTTTTGAGAGTATTCATTGTTTTCTGACTGTTGTCTGCAATGTTGCGCAGTAGCATTGATCATCTGCATTGCGATTGCAATTTACAGGCAGAAAAGGGCGCACTCCACCCCAAAAAACTAACAGGCTTGTTTTTCTGCCAGCTAATCTATTGTAAACAAGCTTCAAGGGCAATCTAAATCAGTCCAAAAGTTAGCGCGCCGCTAGAGCTGGACGGGTCTCCGTCATCCATTACTTTAAATGGGGCGGTAACGGCCTGGTCGTGTTTGTAATTTAATTAAATTCACTTGGAACAAATATCAGCACGGTTTCTTCACAGCCAGTTTTTTTGTGGGCAGAGCACCATTGAATCTGAAGCAGAGTGTACCCTGCCCAAGTACGGAATTTGTAAAAAACTTGGCAAAGGGATTCTCGAGGGCTCATTTAAACCGTTATAATTACATACACCCTGGCCGTTCTCTGACAGCTTGGTCGGACCGCACGGGCGGCGCAAAGATGTCTTTGTTGAACCAATTCTCAGCGGTGTTGTAACGCAGCACAATTTTGCCAAGAGCATAGACTCCGATACCTAAACGCCATGCCGTGCCGCACCGTGGCACATGAGGGAAGGCAGTTTTGTATTTTGAAGGGCTGGCTCTCTTTTTCGCTCTCTCTCTCTTGCATTTTTGGAAAGGGCTACATGGGTTTTGTGACCTTGTGGGGTTCTTTGGGAAAACAACAACTTTGACCGGGAGGCCGTTGTTCGATGTTGGCCTCCCTCTGAAGAACAGGGCTGAAGGCTAGAGCAAGGGGCTACGAGTGCATTTAAAGTTTTTCAAAGATTGACTCTCCCTTCAACATTTCTGTGAAAAGTTGTGCACCTTTCCACCCCCCGCTGCCCCCATTCCTACTGTCTTCTCTTTAAAAGTTTATGTACATTTAGGCATGATAACACAAAAGACCTTGTGTCGTGTATGTTTCTTAGAGGGCGCCCCTACTTATGGTCTTGAAGCGGTCTTGATCTTCCAGGCAGCAGGACCGACTTTTTCTTTTCAGAAAAAAATTTCCATTTATTAAATCATCTGAGTAAAATCCCTCCAACATGTGGCAGGCCTTTGGAGAATATGTTAACCCACATCACCATATTAAATAATTAACCATGAAAACATGGACACACCGGTGATGGATAAACTCAATGCAGCCCCTTCAGAATATGACTTTTAAGTCATACAACAGAATGACAACTCGCGGAATGAGTGTTAGGCATTTCTTTCACTTGCACTCTTTTCTTCTTCACACTGCTGTCAAGAAGATCTCATCTTCACATCATGCAGCTGCTTACAAACAGGGTTTCTTGATGATCAGCTAGAGATGACTTTCAGACTTTTTTGGTATGTATCTCAAACGACCACTGGTGGTGATTTTCAGGTACAAGAGAGAGCTGGAATTCTTGCAAAGGATGCTTAAGCACAACCTCAGTACTTTGTTATGATACTAGTAGTTATTAAATCATGTTTGGAATCCGACTCCCCCTGCCTGTGCCTGCCGCAGGTCTGCTATTGTCAAATTTCAAACATGCTCTCAGTGGGCGGAGCTCCAAAAAATGGCAGAGTCACTTTCGATTTTTTAATTGCTGATTAACATTCCTTTGTTTGTTTTTACTGTTACATTATCTATCAACAGAAAAAAAATATATTACTTCACATTTTCTTCAGTGGACCTAAAAACTTTTCACCGAGTGGAGCCTGAAAACACTTAATATCTTCATTGCAGCATGCGATCCTGTTCCATACAGCCAGGGTCCTCCGGGACTGTCTACGAAACCTAATCTCCCAGGCCTCTGCTCCCTCGGCAAGGGCTGTTTTGTGTATCAAGGCCACAGGATCGCCCTTGGTCTTGTAAAACTGTGTGACTGCTTCCATGGCCATGTGAATCTGGGTTAAATGTCGCTGCTCCAGAGCTGGACAGATTAAACACCTGCTATCCTTTTTTGCAAAAGCTTTTTAGATGTCAATGTGTGCGTGTGTATGCGTGTGTATGCGTTTGTCGTGGGTGGTGGACACAATGTATGAATCTCACCGAACGTTCTGCCAATTGTCATGTTGATTAATTCCACGTTCTATGGTTCTGCCTTTGAGCATTTGGAACTCTGCGGTCTCAACCTGGGTTTAGATTTGAATTTAGAGGCATAATTAACGAATAAACCCTGGAAAAGTGAACCTGTGGGGTTTTATATATTTCTGGTTATATGTATAAATTTAGTTGACTGCCAACATTTTCTCCACTGCAGCTTTGTAACTCTGAAAGTTTTGATTTCACCGTCTATATTTATTTGTTTGTTTGTTTGCTATACCACAAGGCGTTTTTGAGTTGTAAAAACTCAAAACTTAATTTTAATACTCAGTGAGGTTTTCCCATTCTCCTTGCACCATCCTACTCTATGCACCACAATTCATATTTACTGATGGGTCCTAGCTCTCTTACTTCAGTGAATCATTGTTATTAGGGCAGTATTTTCTTTCAGTCAGCAGGGGGTGTAGTGGTTAAGGTTCATGGTTGAAATTTTTAAAAATGTACCTGTGTTCCTTTTCAGTTGTGTAGAAGTTAAAAAGGGTTTTCACTATCACATGAAAACCAGCTTAAAGAGACCGGCATGAACCCAATGTAATCTATTTACAATGGTTACTGAATTTATTTTAATATTTGTTCATGATGAGGAAATAGAAACTACCAAGTTAAAAAACTGAGTCAACGCAAACCTCAAAACCTGTTCTGTCTTTTATTGAGGCCTCTCATTAGTTAGACACTAGTACTCTTAAACCCACATATTTAATATTGATTTACTCGTGTTTCAATTAACCAAAATGAAAACCCAAATATTATATTTTATGTCCCGAACATAGGTCTGACAGGAAATAAATCCAGAAGAAAGAGACACTGAACAGTCAAACAACAGTGCATAATCACAATATGTGTACAGGACATTGTGGTGAGATCCGGTGATACAATTACCTTCTGAACATCTAGTTGACTTACTATTGCAGCCAAATGCCTGAGATCTAAACTGAAAAGGAAAGCACCATAAGGTTCGAGCAGTGACATTGGCCTTGCTCCCCGACTCTTTGGGGCCACCTCCACCCCACTGCATTCTGGGAGGCCACCTGGACCAGAGGCAGTAGGAGCTGGCTCTCTGGCATGGCGTGACTCCAGGTAATGCCAGGCTGCCGCTGGTCTGCTGAGGGGCTTCAGAAGTGCTTTTTAATGTGTCTAGCAACGGAAGAGATTAAAGGGTGCCCCAGGTTATTCTCGGAAAAGATTAAACCCAGGAAAAAGTATTTGGTTGGGTGTGCCCAACATCTGTCAATATGTCTTGCAAAGGGACACCCAGGTGGTGTGTACTGGGTTTATTATGCTGAGCTTTTGCCTGGGTTTAAATTTAGAACATTAATTCACCTGAGGAGCCATTGTAAAGATCAACTATAGGTTATATCAGTGCATGTGCTAAATAATAATTATTATAATAATGATAACAATCCAGTAAGTAATTTCTCAGGAACAACACTACTTTTCTCTTCAGCTTGGAGAGTGGGGTAGCCCAGGCGATCCCCTCGAGCAGTTGTCTGTGCTGGCCCTGGCCTGTCGGAGTGTGTCTCCTCCAATCTCTGCGCTCCGTTGTACAGCCGCGTGCCACAATGCATATTTACTAACAGGATTAACAACCCGGCTGGTGTTCTACATCTTTCAGAGCAAGATTAGCAGGGATCAGTGCCGTCGGAAATAATGAATTCATAATAGTATCAGTGGGGAATAATTTCATGAAAGTCATAAACAATGCTGTTGTAGAAAATATCTCTTTCACTGTTGAGCCCACTGCACTATTAGGATTGGCCTCCCAGTCTGTTCTTCAATGGAGATTAATATGATGTCTAAATACGTACATACACACCATCAAAGATTTAATTAGTTTATGAACTTTTGTATCTTCCTCCTCTGTGCCTATGAATATTTTAATATTGAAAAAAATCGAAATCAGCAATGTAATCATTGATATTAAGTTATCATTACATGAAAGGCCAAGGATTCAAATAAGCATTTCATTTTATAAACCTTTTATAGGGCTTTCAAAGATTTCAGGTTAATAGTCGAAATGATGCCTGATTCAGGGACATTTTTAATAATAATTGAAACTCAGCATTTTAAATAAATGAATTACTCGAAAGGCAATGAAAAATACTGTTACCCAGTAATATTTGAGGCTTAATTTCTTATTTTTTGTTGCTTTTAAAGTTTCCTTTTATTTTTATGTAAAATAGATATGTACATTATTCATTCAAAGGCCACACGAAAAGTGGATTGATTGTTTTTAATTCACGGAATTTTTACGATGTCCAATAAAGGCATTTATAGGTTACTGAATGTTTTTAAACATGTTTTAAGCACTGTAATTGGTCTACATTCCCTATGGCCTAATTACACAAAAACTTTAAACTTTCCCAGCTAACAATTTAAAGTTGTAGTAACATCATAGAAACCTTGTGGTAATGTAGTGATAAGGTTGAGATGTATTGTTATAACCAAAATTTGTAGCTTTCTTTGAAAATTTTTGTAACAAATGGTAACATATTTGCAACATTCATGCAATTATACAAAACCAAAGCAAACTACACAGAATTAGCATGTTGTGACATCCATCCATTCATTAGTTTTCTATTCTCTGGAACATTTTTCATTCTTACACAAGTCACATGATTAAATTTATTTAAAAATTAAAAATTAACTGTGAAAACCTAATTGTTTATATACACAAATACAGAACCGTATTTATTCATAAACGGATTTGGAGGAAAGGAGGTAACACAGTAGCAAGGAAATACTTTGGAAACTAAGAAAATTACAGACAAAGAGTCGTTGATCTTAACAAGTTAAATGATAGTAATAAAAAATACACAAGAAGCTAAATCTACCAGTTTCCACTATAGTGTCAATCTTTAAAAAGTTCAAGGCAACAAGAACCATTGCTATCTTACCAGGAAGAGGACCCAAGAGAATATTGCCAACACCTGGTGTGAGAAAAAAACTATTTGTGAAGCAACCTCATTTTTTTCTTTTCTTTATGCGCTGAAGTATTCATTTGTTTGCCTTTTTCATTCTATAATAACATGGTTGCAATCTTTGAAGACCATCAAGTTAAACGCAAAACAAATGCCTAGCGACAGTCATACTCACTTATGCAATGATTTAGATAAACTGCATTATGTATCAAACTAGTTCAGCAAAACTTTTTTCAGGTAATGTTTCCAGGAAATGAATGAAAACACTGGGAATTTAGTTGTCAGTCTTGGGGGAATTGGATTCATTCATTGGTTGGAATCATTGAAAGCATCCACCCACACAATATCACAAATACATATCCAAGTACAATTTTTTCCTCCTCATCATTTTGTCTTCGGTTTCTTTTCATTCACTCTCCTAACCTCTCACTCTGAGGCCACATAGGCTTAACCACAAAGCCCCAATTCATTCCCATTTTCTAACCCTGATCGCCAATTATTTTTTTATCCCTTGTGGATTAGGCTTGCTGAAGGCAAGCAGACCAGTTCTGCCAGTTTCCCACTACTCATGCCAGGAACATGTTACAGAAAAAGAAAAACATAAAAATATATGTTGGGTATATGCTGAATCTGGGCTTCATGAATGTAGCATATCAAAGACAAAAAAAAAGTGTCTGACAAAGATAGACAACATTTTTAGAAAAAAACATTGAGAACAAGCAAGCAGAGTAGGAAATGCACTTATAGCCCCATTAAAATGGTCGCATTGCACAACCATGTAAGATTTTCCTTTGTTCTCTTTGTTGCAGGGTGTGATTACAACTTGTGGCATAAATTCAGGAAAGCACAACAGTGAAGTGGGGGAAAAACGGCTTTCATTTTACTCTGTGTGTACAGTCGATTAAAACAGTGGGGCCAAGTGTGCTGTGCAGGTCTGGATAGGTGGAAAGAATGATGAGAAGTTTTTGAGGCTGGGTGGAAGTCCCTGCATAACTGCAACTGTGAGGAGGAAGAGGGACACCACACCACCCCCATCCCCATGCCAAACCCCCCCAGCCTCTAATTCTGAATCATTAGTGCAGGGAAGAACAACCAAGTACCCCTCCTGGGACCTGACAGTTCTTAAACTCTCAACATAAGAGAGAACTTAGGTTTTTGATTAGGTTCATTCAGGAGAGTCTAGAGGAGAATCCTCTTCTTGTTTGAACGTCTCTGCTTCAGCTTACTGAAGGCTGAAATTAATTTTTCAAAAGGCATAGAGAGACAAAGAGAGAGAGAAAGAGAGAGTGAGGAAACGGGTTTTCTGGTGTGATGACTTCTAAAGACAGGGAATTCAGTGGTGTTGGAGGCTTTGTGGCTGAATAAACCGCTCCTATCAAACGCTGAATCAACTAGTGTCAGCATAAATTTGTCATTGCCAAAGGAAACAAGCCTTTCCAAAATTATTATTATTGTTTTTTTTTTTCTTTTACTGATGTATCCTTCATTAAATTCAGCTGTAGCTCACAGAAATAAAGCAATAAAAACAAAAAATTATGTAGTATTAAGATTTAGGAAACATTTTGATAGTTTGTGAAAGGACCATTTCTGTATTATTCAAAGGTTCAAATTCTTGGTATATTTCACTACGTTACACACATTTATACATTATTTAAACTGACAACCCGCATCCACAAAAAAAATATTTTATCTATGCAGCTTAAATCTTAAATCTGTTCTTAAAAAATTAACATGGCTTATTGGCTTATTTTGTGTTCGAAAAGAAAATATCCGATGCAGCCAACCATCCCCCACATCCCCCCAAAATCTTTCCTTTGACTCAAGAGGCAGCATGGTGACAGTGCCTCTGAAGTGGTGCCAGTGTTTCAGAAAGTGGACATCCTGTAGTTGCTCTAAACCCTGCAATTATTATTATTATTTAAATGCTTAGCAGGCGCCCTTCTCCAGTGCAACTCACATAGCTTACAGTTTCACAGTGGGATATTCAGGTTAAGTACCTGAGCTTGTGAAGTAAAACGACTAGTTTAGCTGTATGAAGTTAAAAAGAAACCACTTATCACCTGTGCTGGGGATTGAACCTGCAACCTTCTGGTTATACCACAAAGCTACTCTTTATAAAGCTGCTGAAAATATTTGTGGAATTAGTTGGGAATATTTAGTAGTGGTAAATGTGTTGGGCTGGCAACCAGAAGGTTGGTGGTTTAAATCTCACAGATTTAATAATCTTAAAAGCAAGGTACTTGAAATGTCCCAAGGGTTAAATGTAATATAGTAGTAGTATATGTTTAGCCACGAAAACAATGTTAAGAACCCTGTTAAACCCAAAACTATGAATTTTTTTTTCTTGCGTTAGATAATTTTTTTGTTATAGCACGGTAGTTAAAGAAGATTCATACTTTAACAGACTTCAGTACACTAGATGCCTTGAAAATATATAAAACTTTAAAGTGAAGTTTCACAATAGATCAAAAGGAGTTATTGACACAGCATAGGAACACCAAAGCAGCTCATGAACTGGCTAATTGTTATTGCGTTCAATAATTAATACAATGGAATTTCTTTTCTTTTTTTCCGTTAAACACATATTGATTTACTGTCATTCCTGTCTAGCGTACCCTTTAAAATTAGGATTTAGCATTGCTGGACAAACATCTGCCTTTGTGTTGCTGACGAATTATTAAGTGCTATTAATTGAATTAAGCAGTGGATTGATTATACAACACTGTTTTGATATTACATGCATTTTTTTATTTGGTAGGTCAAATTCACAAAGTGGTTCTAGAAGAAATATTTTTACTGAAAGTAAATCAATGTCAGTTTTTCGTTTTGTTTGTTTTAATGCGGGAGCAGTCAACAATCAGTGATGGTAATCATTCTTGGAATCACGCGATCTGCGAAGCCAACCGTGTCAAATTTTTAAGAGCGAAAACCTTCGTTGTTTGTTTTTTTTTTATAAAAATCCCGTTTAGTTAGTTTTTGTTTCCTGGTGTAGTCTATAATCCTATTCCAACGTGTGACCTCTCCACCTCCTCCAATTCAGAGTTAATATATAGTTAAACAAGCTGACAACTCGGCTTTGATTCCAGAATTCAGTTCCATTTTAGATTCGGCAGACAAAAGAAGGTTGCAAGGACGGATAAGTGTAATTAAGCTAAAAATAAACCCAGTTGCCATAGCATCGCGAGCTTTACCCTGTTCGTGTGACACACGCCAGTATTTTCATCTAGTTTTAGTACATTGTGTTGAACTTAGTGGAGGGGGGATAGGAGTCAGCTGCGTGCATAAACAATATTGTCAGGGCGATCTCTAGAAACTGTGTTCCGTCAAATCCTGCGATCTGTGTGGACAACCCTCCTCTGTTTCAACTTAGATAAATAGCTAAAAAGAGTCTCCGTTGTTGGTGAGCTCAGTAAAGTCTCAGAACGGGGCCTCCGGAGGTAGCAGTTTCCCCGGCCGTCTCCACTTTAGCATATTGTGTATTGTAAATTGTTAACAAAGCATGTTAACAAAGGAAAGTTCTCGCTAGTGTTTCCGAGTTTCTTTCTCTGTTCACAGCTATTTGTTACGGTCTCCTCACTATCACATGTTTCAAAAAACATTAATTAAATATGGAACAAGCTCCAGCAACATCTTTTAAACTATCATGTCATTAAAAATTGTGCTCCTCTGAGAGAAGTTTAAAAGAATGTGGAGAACAATGTCTGTTAAATCAGATATTTATGGGTATGGTTATGTAAACACACTCGTTATTGTCTATGTATATTTAATGTAATTATCAGTTTTGTACTGCCTCTCCCTTGAGAACCATATAGCCTGAATGAGCTTCAGAAGAACTGTCAACCAAAAAATACAATTATGTTACCATTCTGTTTAATTCATTCTAAAAATCCAATAATATAAAGAGTCCTGCAGAAATTCATATGGTTTATTATAACACAATGCTCTTTACTTGAACATCCATAGTAATATTATGTTTTTGATAGACAAGTACTGATAATGCATTATTCAAAGGACAGTAAATAATCTGATTAAAACAGTAGCAAACACAGTAGTTATGTATTGGCACTTTTATAGAAGCTGATCATAGCTCCAATCTGAAGGAAAAATTATAGCCAGACAATAAAAATGGGAAAGAACATGGACAAACTAGTCCTCCTTGCTTACCCCAAAGTGTATCAAGGTTAAATCCCTTATAAACCTCCAGGAAAAATCCAACAGCATCGGTCACTCTTGGATAGATGAATAGGGAGCGTAATCATCTAATGTCACCATCAACGTCCCTCTATCTCCAACATATACAGTATTGCCGACCTAACATGTAATTATATCCTCAGAGGAACTGATTAAGTGAAGTTCTTCACTTCTTCACTTCACATTCTTTCGAAATAGAAGTAGTTTATTCGGCATTAAATGAGAATCTATCAGAAATGCTAATTAGACAGGAATGTGACACTGAGTCGTTTCTGAAGGTCTCGAGGGTCTCGGTGGATAGTAAGTGGCCAAACAGGTTCTTGTTTACATCAGCCAATCAGATATATTTCAAACATAGTTCAAACACATCAGACACTAAGGAAGCTGAGTTGTAAAAAAATGTGTTTGTTGCTCCACGCTGTCGCCCACAAAGCTAGCTAGCTACTGTATATGAGTAGTAAGCATAAATGTCTTGGGCTGGGAAGGAAAAATCGGCAGGATTTCTCTAGGGCCCATCACTAACCAGTGTCTCCAATCGGCTCTCTGCGTCTGCAGGCTGATAGAACGGATGTGCCTCTTCTCCAATCAGCGATGAAGCTCTTGTCCGGGCTATATATAAAAGAAAAGGGTAGCACGAAGGCAATATTAATAAATTGCAGAATTTCAAGATTCAGTAGAGAGGTCAAATTTTTTATATAGACTATACATGAAAACTGAAATTCCATTGCAAAGAGACCATTACTGTAAAAAATAAATAAAGTTGACCATGTTGACACAGTTTTTGCTCTATTTATATCAAAAAGTAAAAATTTTGGATTTTAACATGCCTGTGCCACATACTTCAAAAATGTTACCAGGTAATGCATTAATTAGACAGTACCACATTAGGAAACTTATGTGTTTATCTGAATTTCTTTCAATTTGTTACATGTTTAACATGCTTTGATTAACACTTTTCTAACATTACAACATGAAGTGTTGCCCGGCAGGCAGCTTCCTAAATGTGGGAAAGCAGCTTATTGGCTGTATAAATCACAACACACCAAAACATTGGTAATCTATTTCTGTATTAAACATTGAAGAAAATTTGGGTCAATTTTATTGATGATCACAACTAGAATTAAGTTCAAATCTTGTTATTTGTTATTATTTTAGTTGTTATTTAAATAAAAATTATGTGTCAGTTATCTTTAAAGTGTTTGTTTGTTAAAATAATTCCCTGGGTATATTTGTAAGGGCACATCCACAACACTGAAATTGCCCTTTTCATTATTTAGTAGGTAGCAGTTGTTTTGGAATAATAACACATTTATAACACAATGCTCTTTACTTGAACATCCATAGTAATATTATGTTTTTGATAGACAAGTACTGATAATGCATTATTCAAAGGACAGTAAATAATCTGATTAAAACAGTAGCAAACACAGTAGTTATGTATTGGCACTTTTATAGAAGCTGATCATAGCTCCAATCTGAAGGAAAAATTATAGCCAGACAATAAAAATGGGAAAGAACATGGACAAACTAGTCCTCCTTGCTTACCCCAAAGTGTATCAAGGTTAAATCCCTTATAAACCTCCAGGAAAAATCCAACAGCATCGGTCACTCTTGGATAGATGAATAGGGAGCGTAATCATCTAATGTCACCATCAACGTCCCTCTATCTCCAACATATACAGTATTGCCGACCTAACATGTAATTATATCCTCAGAGGAACTGATTAAGTGAAGTTCTTCACTTCTTCACTTCACATTCTTTCGAAATAGAAGTAGTTTATTCGGCATTAAATGAGAATCTATCAGAAATGCTAATTAGACAGGAATGTGACACTGAGTCGTTTCTGAAGGTCTCGAGGGTCTCGGTGGATAGTAAGTGGCCAAACAGGTTCTTGTTTACATCAGCCAATCAGATATATTTCAAACATAGTTCAAACACATCAGACACTAAGGAAGCTGAGTTGTAAAAAAATGTGTTTGTTGCTCCACGCTGTCGCCCACAAAGCTAGCTAGCTACTGTATATGAGTAGTAAGCATAAATGTCTTGGGCTGGGAAGGAAAAATCGGCAGGATTTCTCTAGGGCCCATCACTAACCAGTGTCTCCAATCGGCTCTCTGCGTCTGCAGGCTGATAGAACGGATGTGCCTCTTCTCCAATCAGCGATGAAGCTCTTGTCCGGGCTATATATAAAAGAAAAGGGTAGCACGAAGGCAATATTAATAAATTGCAGAATTTCAAGATTCAGTAGAGAGGTCAAATTTTTTATATAGACTATACATGAAAACTGAAATTCCATTGCAAAGAGACCATTACTGTAAAAAATAAATAAAGTTGACCATGTTGACACAGTTTTTGCTCTATTTATATCAAAAAGTAAAAATTTTGGATTTTAACATGCCTGTGCCACATACTTCAAAAATGTTACCAGGTAATGCATTAATTAGACAGTACCACATTAGGAAACTTATGTGTTTATCTGAATTTCTTTCAATTTGTTACATGTTTAACATGCTTTGATTAACACTTTTCTAACATTACAACATGAAGTGTTGCCCGGCAGGCAGCTTCCTAAATGTGGGAAAGCAGCTTATTGGCTGTATAAATCACAACACACCAAAACATTGGTAATCTATTTCTGTATTAAACATTGAAGAAAATTTGGGTCAATTTTATTGATGATCACAACTAGAATTAAGTTCAAATCTTGTTATTTGTTATTATTTTAGTTGTTATTTAAATAAAAATTATGTGTCAGTTATCTTTAAAGTGTTTGTTTGTTAAAATAATTCCCTGGGTATATTTGTAAGGGCACATCCACAACACTGAAATTGCCCTTTTCATTATTTAGTAGGTAGCAGTTGTTTTGGAAAATCTCAAGAAAAGTTTGGACAATAGTATGTTGTGAAGTTGTGAATATAACAGATTACTTTTAAAGACTATGATGACTACCATTATCAAGTGTTTTTCCCTAGTAAAGCGAATAATACCGATTGGTCGATACTGTAGCATGCAGGCTGAAATCGTGCTCCTCACTTTGATTCCAGGAAGAATTATCACTGTATGCATCACTGTATCTCATTCTCAACAAGCTCTGCTATATACACTATATGGACAAAGGATTGGGACAACTACACATTACACCTGAAGGAACTTTTATGACATCCCATTCTAAATCCATAGGCATTAATAACAAGTTGGTCCCCCCCTTTGCAGCTATAACAGCTTACACTCTTCTGGGAAGGCTCTCTACAAGATTTTGGAGTGGGTCTGTTGGAATTTTTGCTCATTCTTCCAGAAGAGCATTTGTGAAGTTAAGATGAGAGGGTCTGGCTTGCCCTCTCCGCTCTTGTTCATCCCAAAGGTGTTCAATAGGGTTGAGGTCAGGGCTTTGTCATGCTGGAACAGAAAAGTTTCCACAAAGTTGGAAGCATAGAATTTTACAAAATGTCTTGGTAAGCTGAGGCATTAACATTTCCCTTCAGTGGAACTAAGGGGCCTTGGCCAACCCCAGAAAAACAACCCCATAGCATTATCCCTCCTCCACCAAACTTTAAAGTTGGCACAATGCATTCAGGCTGAAAAAAACGTTCTCCTGGCATTCGCCAAAACCAGACTCGTCCATCAGACTGCCAGATAGAGAAGCATGATTTGTCACTCCACAGAACATGTTTCCACTGCTCCACTGAGTCCAGTAACGGCATGCTTTACACCACTCAGTCCGCTGCTTGGCATTGTGCTTGGTGATGTAAGGCTTTCATACACCTGCTCAACCATGGAAACCCACAGTTTTTGTGCTGATGTTAATGCCAGAGGAAGTGTGGAACTCTGCAGTTACTGAGTCAGCAGAGCGTTGGCGATTCTTCAACTGCTCGTTAACGCAAATATCTAATCAGCCAATCACGTGGCAGCAACTCCATGCATTTAGGCATGTAGACATGGTCAAGACAATCTCCTGAAGTTGAATCGAAGCATCAGAATGGGGAAGAAAGGTTATTTTAGTGACTTTGAACCATGTTTGTTGGTGCAGTACGGGCTGGTTTAAGTATTTCAGAAACTGCTGATCTACTGGGATTTTCACGCACAACCAGTTTCACAATAGATCAAAATGGGTTCGAGCTAATAGAAAGGCAACAGTAACTCAAATAACCACTCATTACAACCAAGGCATGCAGAAGAGCACAATGGGTGCCACTCCTTGTCCGTTGCAGGAAACTGAGGCTACAATTCTCACGGGCTCACCAAAATTGCACAATTTAAGATTGGAAAAATATTGCCTGGTCTCAATTTCTGCTGCCCCCTTTCAAATGGTAGGGTCAGAATGTGGTGTAAACAACATGAAAGCATGGATTCATCCTGCCTTTTATCAACAGTTCAGGCTGGTGGTAGTGGTGTAATGGTGTGGGGGATATTTTCTTGGCACACTTTGGGCCCCTTAGTACCAATTGAGCAATGTTAAAATGCCACAGCCTACCTGAGTATTGTTGCTGACCATGTCCATCCCTTTATGACCACAGTCATCTTGTAATGGCTACCAGCAGGATAACTCGCCATGTCACAAAGCTAACATCCTCTAAAACTGATTTCTTGAACATGACAATGAGTTCACTGTACTCAAATGGCCTCCATCGTCATCAGATCTTAATCCAATAGAGCACCTTTGGGATGTGGTGGAACGGGATATTCGTATCATGGATGTGCAGCCTACAAATCTGCAGCAACTGCGTGATGCTATTATGTCAATAAGGACCAAAATCTCTGAGGAATGTTTCCAGCACCTTGCTGAATTTATGCCACAGAGAATTAAGTTCTGAAGGCAAAAGGGGTCCAACCCGGTACTAGCAAGGTGTACCTAATATAGTTGATTTTTAAAAATATATATAGGGGTCTGTATATCTGTATTAACGGGACATACAATGCTACCCAGGAATGGAACAAGTTTTAAAAACACATATTTTCCCTTTTTCATTTAAATGAACTCAAGAAGCACTTTACTTCCTTTCATATACCTATTTTGGCGTGCAGGTGGAATAGTGGTTAAGATAGTAGTATTTAACCAACAGGCAGTGTAAGTCGCTTTGGATATAAGCATCTGCTAAGCTATTCACTTTCAGTTTGGTCAAGACAAACACAGCTCCTTGTTTCACAATATTTCCTGACTCTGTGATTTTACATGTGTTCCTCGGGCCAGTTTCACAGATGTTATTCCACTTAGATGCACCACCTGACCCTGGCAACCCTGTAAACTTTCAACCGTCAAGGTCTTCAAAACAAACCATAAGCCACTGATGAATTACTTTTAATCAATGTCTAAAATGAGGGTGACGTGCTGAGTTGCCCTCGTTGATTAAAATTAATTGTTTAATTGCCAAGTGTAGGGACCTGAGAGGATTGTAAAAAAATTATTTAATCCAAGTCTTGAAACATACAGGCAGGAAGAAAATTAAGTAAAAGTGTGTGTGTGGGGGGGTCTTTATGAAATTCACCTTAATGAGAAATCTTGATTTAGTTGCACTTTTCAAACCTCTGTTCATTAGCGTAAAGTCCTAACTCAGGTAAATAGCCTGAAGTGAAGCACGCAGGCCTGTGTACCTCCTATCGATTTGCATCCTTGAGGGAAGTCACCTGCCCATATGGGAGGCAGAATCCTGCCTAACTCATGTTGTTATTAGTTGGTCTGACTGAGACATCTGTTCCGCAGTTGCTCCGCTCTTATGCTTACTGATTGATGCTCAAGAGTCTTGCAACTAAACTGCAAGTTTCATTGGATAATGCCATCACCAAAACAAACAAATATATTATTATTACTATTGTTGAAAAGAAATGTAGTAATTTATTTTTTCTTTCCTAGGCCCTGATGCTGTCATCTGTTTAATAGCAATTGATGACACAGTTGAAAAAGTGTTTTACAGTAGGCTGTAGGAAGTGGCGGGGAGTGGCAGCAAAGTAACCGTTTGTCTTCAGGCACCAGGAATTTTCCATCACTGCACTTAATTACATGGAAAATACAGTGACAAGTCAAACCAACTGTTTTATATCAGGGAGTCCAGCAAAAGGCTTGGTTTGGCTCCCATGGATAATTTGTGTTCAGAAGGTAATTAATGCAGCAGGACCACAAATTTTACAGATAGAGAAACTAGCATTCACAACATCTGGTTTCTCTTGCTTGATGACTGTTTTCATATCCCAGTACAGCAGCAAATAAATTATACAAACACAGGTGGGTGTAATTTTCAGTCGCTACTTCAGACACTTTGTTTAGGGTCACAGACCATTCCTTAAGTGGGGTGCAGGTGTGATTTGTCAACCCTGTGTCATCAGACCAGGTGGTTGGATGACCAGACAACAATGCTTTAGGTCCGTTGTGAACCCCGATCCCATTTATTTCCCCGGGTTACCTGGCAATTACTGAATTCCAAACTTTTTGCATGACAGGGTAGTAGAGTGAAAAACAAGACTTTGCACTTGGCCTCTACCACGAGGCAGACAAAATGATGAAAAATCCACAACAGTGGGAGAAAAAAACTGTTTACATGGAGGCGTTACTACACACTTTGTTGCTACAAGCGTCCAGGCGCCTCAGTGATTAGACACTCTCCATCCATACGTGCCATGCGTAGGCCAGCAGCGCAACCCAGAACCTTGGACAAGATCAGGGAAGAGAAACAGGCAGCTCCCCAAGTGATCAGCAGCATGAAGAGAGGTATGGAGAGAAGGCCCCTGATATCATGGCCAATTATGTTCTCATCACCGGACTACTGTTTTAAGCTCCACAATAAAACGGTTAGAATGGTTTAAAAGGGCTAAACCTATCTTTCTTAATGTAACAAATTTGGTGTACAATTTTAACTTCCCCGTTTGAAAATTTTCAGTAAATGAGAAAAATGTAGTATAAGTATAAGGATGTGGCTGAATTCAGGGTATAGCTAGAACAGGATCCTTGCACAACCATCAGGACAAAGCAGCCAATGTTGTTCTCAGTTCGAACACAGCAGCCATCCCTGTGCATCAATGAGATGGCGCTGGGTGACCTTAAAGTGCAGAGCTGCGGCAGCTCTATCAACAACGCCTTGGCCTGTGGGAATAAGTGACGGATATAAGCCATAACACGGGCCACACTTCCAGGAGACGTCATATCTGCTGCTCCAACCGTTACGGAGACGGCCAGTAATGCGGCTCTTTATTGATGTGTCCTCGTGCCATAAATCATCCTTTAGGAACTTCTTGAGCTCTGAGAGGCGAATGGCTTCTCCCGCTTTGTTGAAACAGTCTAGGAGTCTGCTTTAGGTCATTACCCTGGTGAAAAATGAAGCTGTGGTTAAGCTCTTTAGCATTCCCCTGCCACCTGCGTGGTGGGCAGGAATGCACAGCAGAGGTTCAGTTGTGACCTATGTTTACTGACATTAGCCTGCCCGACAGGAATGTTAAAAACAAGGGATCAGGTACCCTTTCTATTCTCAGTACAGCTCAAGTCTTTTAAGCATCATATGAAAATAAACCTTGTGGACTGGATTAAATAAAGGCGTATGCTATTCCCCTGAGTTTATCCCTGGCTATTGCTACCACCTATTGTCGAGGCAACTCAATAGGTCATATACCAATTTATGTATTCCTGAATTGTTGTTCACATGTTGCAGTGCTTTTGTTCTGACATCAATAGCTTACTGCAAACCATAATGCGGACGATGCGGTCTGAAGGAGATAAGAGAACAATATGCTTGGGTAGCAACAGCCAGACCCTTTAAAAAATAAGCCGTGGCAGATATATAATACAGAAACGTTAAATATCCACTACAAAGTGTGCCGCTAGACAGCTACGCAGTGTTGTTTTGATTGCAATTAAACAAGGAAGATAAATGCATCATTTTGCATGGATTAAATATATCATAATGATGTCGGAGGAATTGTAACATGATGCCATGTGCTTTTTGATACGTGTTCAAATCAAGTAAAAAGCAGAACGTAAAGCTGAAAATAGCAATGGTTGAAAGCGTTGTCTCAGATCAATCTATATAAGATCAGATGATTTAACAAAGAAATGCATAGGAAGAACAACATCGACATCTAGTGGTCATATGGCATTTGAAAAATGTGTTTTTCTGTAACCACAATTGAGTTATCAATAACAATTGAACATTAGTAATAAATCAATTTGACGAATTATAATCCGTCATAGGATTTTCTTCTTCTAAAGATCTGAAAGTGTCCAGCCGTGTGTCTCTCACAATACTGCTATGTCATGTTAGTAAACAGTGAGTATTCCTTCAAATCAAAGCTTCACCCAGTGATCACACACTAATGCGTTTAAATGCTAAATTAGTTGATTTTTAGAAGCTTGTTCAAGTCTTGAAGACAGGGGCAAGGAGGTTTTCATTTGAATCCTATAGTTTTAAAATCTTGAAAGTCTCCTATTGCACCCAGGTTCGCCCTTCTCCTAGGCTACACGTTATTGGCGATAAACTATGACTGACGAATTTCGTGGTGGATGGAGCAGTGGGTCTGGTTTAATTCAGGCCTCCTTTTCCTCCGATGAAAGCTGGATTTAAACAGGGACAAAAAACAAAACACCAGATGGCGTCAGTGATCCACGGATGTTTGTTTCGAAATGCACGAACCTCGAAGTGGAACCTGAATTAATAAATCTGAACTTTTCAGTTTCAGAACTAATTCAGTATTCTTCATACATTTTCAAACATTGTGACTGGGTCTGCTTTTTCTGTTTTTCTGTGAGAATTATTATGATTATATTCACACCGGTATTTCCACATACAAGGCAAAGATAAACCCATAAATGAAATGAGACCACTTGCTTAATTAAAATGCATTATCACCACTAAAAGGAAAGATTTAAATAATAGCTAGGAGAAAAAATATTGACTGGTGAAGTGCAAGAAATTTGCAAACTATTTATTTATACGGTCACATATACATTGTTTAGCCAAAACATCTCATAAACTTTGTTGGATTCCAAGTGCTACAACTTTTCCAACGTTGCATAAATAACTACATTTAAATTCATTCAAAACTTTGATTATTGGTAGTGGCAGCGGTTCCGATGGCATTGGTGCAGTCATAGAACCCAAGCAGCAGGAAGGTATACACACAATAGACCATTTGAAAGTGAAAGCCTATGCACTTCCAGCAACCCACGCTAGACAAAAGTATGCTTTTATCTGCCTTCATCAGCAACCAAACATGTAATCTCTGCACAATCGAGAAATGAAATTGAGTGGGAGTCGTCCGTGTGGGTTTTAGTAGTTTGTTTAGCCCTCTCCTCTTCATACCAGTGACTGTCTATGGATTTTTTTTCCTTTCCTTTGGACTCCATCTAATGCTCCATTTTTGGCGGCTCATTTGCCCTTTGATTCACAGGCCTTGCGAATGCATTAAGCTTAGTAGTTTCTTTTGCCCTGAGGTCAGTGTTGTACGACCTCATTGAAATCTTGAGACATCCACAGTAGTTGCTTCTCTAAGTAGAAGAGATGACTGCTGTTTTTGAGCATCCATTTGACCTTCGCTTTTTTCCCCTCTCTGCCAGCACCAAGATTGTCTCAATTATGTTTCTGGTATCCATGGCAATAAACTTAGTCAACTTACATTTTGATGATGATGTGCTACTCCTTACCCCTAAATAATCATTGTATCCTGCCTCTAATTTGGTAGCACAGGAAGTGTAGACCCTCTCTAGAGCATGGATGTCAAGGCAAAAATTTGGAAAGGGATTAGTTAAACATTCACGTTAATCTCCCACGTCCCCAGCATAAAATGACACAGCTTTCCTCCTCGGCCTAGGCAGCAAACGACACAAATACAACGAACAAACTGTCAAAATAGACATTGTCTTCGTTGAAAATACAATCAGTCTCCTGTCAGGCCTGTCAGTTGTTTTTCTTTTACCAGTAATGTCTTCAGTGACAAGGCCCTTTTACTTGGGCTGTACGCCATGCATAGTGCAGCTCCTCTCCAAAAAACATGATAATGATTCAGTGCCCCTTCAGTTTTAAAACTGTGCAAAATAAGAGCACAACTGTTGAGGGTAATGTTGAAATTGCTCAAGTCTGCTAGATTCATAAACCCCTGACAGTCTTGCATTAGTCATTGAAAGTGTTAGATTTTCAGCTGTAAGGTACATTTTGCAGAAAAACATTTCTGTCATGTCGTTTCCTTCTCTTCTCTTCATGCTTCCTTTGTAATATTCTCTTTTTTTCTAGTGCATCCCCCTCTGTGCCTGCTAACCTTTTAATAGTACCATTACATATTAAAATGCTATTAAAATGCTAACAGACTAAGGAGAGAACAAACACTTTTTAACAAAGCTCCTTTTTTTCTTTAACGGGTATGTGAGAGCCACCTTGCAGGGGGAAGTGGCACGTAAGGATAATTTCTAGTACCAATAAATTTCCTTGAGATATTAAAGAGAATTATGAGAGACATAGAGCCAAGAACATGCTTAGGATTGGCACTGTGGCAATTCAATGTTGTTGATTCTGAAATCAGACTTTCTAAAATATGTGTATTTGTTTATGTGCCTGTGATTGCTTAGGGTCACTTTGGTCTTTGTGTCAGTTTTTGTGTCTCAGGTCCACAAATTATCTGATTTGGTATTTTCTTATAACCCAGTTAAGGACCATCAAAACTTAGCCAGATAGAAGTGCTGGGTACTGCACAGGCACAATCTCTGCACAGCAATACCAAGGTAAATTACACCTTGTGGACACTTAATGTATTGCAGGCTGCATTTGGCACATTTTTGTGTTTCCCTGCAAGCAGAATTTGGAAAACTTTTAGATATTAATATTTGATATGTATTTGGGGATGCACTGCATCTGTAATGTAATTATTCTCACTGCTTCTTCCATTTTTCTTCTTCCAGTATATGATTATTGAAAAACTGAAAAATGGGGCCACATTAATTTTTTCCAATGAAATGTGTGATTGCAATTGAAATCTATGTCACATTTGCCTCAAGTACACAGAATGATTGTGAAGACAAATTCTTAAAACAACTCTGATTTGGTTAGTCTCCTTTTTGTTTGTAAGTCTAACTTTGGATTTGATTATCAATTTGAAATAATTACAGTAGTAGCAAGTCATGTTAAATGGATAAATCAAAAAAAATATAAAAAAAATTATATGAACAAAAATAATACATATAATGAAGACTTTGTGAATAAAAATGAATTATCCGCTGTATAGGTAGGTTCTTTTAAAATATTTATTTGATCATGAAACTCAGCTTGAAGGTGAAGTGACTAAATGCTAGCCAGATAACAGTCTTTTGCTGTACAGCAAGATATTAACTAAACTGGCGCAGACTTAGCGATGGCAGAGTTATTGTCATTTATCATAATATTTCATGTCCAGTTTTATTACTTTGAACTACACCAATATTGTTGTACATTGTGTTGATTTCCTGAAAGTGATGAAAGATGTAAATCAAATACCCCTGTTCAAATAGGGAAATAAAGCGCAAGCAATCTCTATGAAGCTGCATGTAAATTAAAGTGCAAAGACAAAATTCCACAGTGTTTTTCAGCAATGTGCATTATTAGTCAACTAAACTTTCGATTTCAGTCCCTAAACACAGTCTCTAATATACTAATTATTTCCGTCAAGTATAACCATAAAAAAGCAATAACCAATTTGAACACATCTTTCACATTATTCTATATAGTTCATGATAGCTGTCTTGTTGTGTGTGATAATACAGTGGCATATTTTGTATTTTTAATTTATATGCTAGACCAAATACTTTCAACAATTCAAAAACTTGTAAATTTTTCATTAAATGCAAGTGCAAAAGGTAAACCAAAGCAGATCTAGACCCAGATCCATGTATTAATCCTTAGTACTTTACTACAGCCACACGAACATCAGAGAGACTTCAGAGTCTGTAGAGTTGTCTTCAGAAACTAGTGAAAAGAGGTGGGCGAGCAGTGGATTCCTTCATCACTGTGGAGCAAGTATATGGGGCGATACATGTACGCCGGAAGTGTAAAAGTGGGAAATTAAGTGAATCAATGGGGGTTTGGCGATATTTTCATACATTGCTACAAACATGAAAGGGCTGGTGTTTTCATATTTTAGCAAAGAGAACCCTAACAACATATTTTATGTTGCCCATGCATATTTAACAACATATATTATGAAAATGTCAAGGTCAATAAGCTGCATTCCTGCTTTCTGAATTAAGGAAGGAGACACGACGGCTGTGTGCAAGGTTAGTGCAGGGTCGCCTGATTGCCTGATTGACTCATTTGGACCGACCGCTTAATCTGGCAGCCTGTTAATAGCTGAACACCACACAAATTATTAAACATTAGCTTGAAATTATTTCTAGTAGTCATCAGGACCAAATCCTTTACATATTCATGTTCTAATCAGTCTGTTTTCACGGTGTGTGATCACTGGCAACGTGTAAAACGAGGAAAATCCAAACTGAAAACCAGAGTTGAAAAAAACCTGTGCAAAATGTTACCTCCAAAAAAATAACAAAGATGTATTCAGTTGTGTGTGAGGGTGTGTGTGTGTGTGTGTGTGTGTG
>JAOVYW010000001.1:4333231-4345441 GCA_025775045.1 Hiodon tergisus
CAAAATGTTACCTCCAAAAAAATAACAAAGATGTATTCAGTTGTGTGTGAGGGTGTGTGTGTGTGTGTGTGTGTGTGAGGGTGTGTGTGTGTGTGTGTGTGTGTGTGTGTGCCTGTATATCAATCTCAAAATCAAAATCCAAGTCCACCTTCATTGTAAATGTTATGAATGCTGAAGAGATGTAAGTTTGAGTTGGCTGTTTTGTTTTCCTAATTTTACCTTCACTCAGAATATCCAAGTTCTTCAGTTGGCTTTATCCAACTTGGCCAATATCTGTCTTTCAGAGCTTTGTTTATACTGTTATTATTTATTAGAAACCCTACAAACGGACAGAGTTACTCCATTACATCTATAGCACAGGTGGTGAGTGAAAACCATAGAAAGTATATTCTCAAAATCTAGAACACAGATACACAATATCACCGTAATTTGTTTGACAGTATCATATATTAGGCACAGCTATCGTTAAAAAAACTTAAAAATCTAAAATTTACATGGATATGCTGATAAATGGATTTTAATTTGAAACATTTTGTTTCCCTTTGATTTGTTCTTTTGTGGGGACATAAACTGGGCCTGCTATATTGGTACAACCAATCTGTACCATTTCCGTACACAATTTGGTAGTTCTATGAAATTATAAACGAGTTGTCTTTGAAATGTTTATTTTTGAATCACCAAATTTTTTTTCTTGTTTTAATCCCAAAGAAGGAAGGAGTTAAGTGAATCCTTATTGACTGCTTCCCTCTTTCACCAGTTTCGCACTCCTGGGACTGCTCTATAAATATGTCCATAAATCATTTTGAATAAACAGCAGATTAATCTATTAATGAAGGCACAATTAATGCAAAATTAATCTCACAATATTAATTTAAATTAACAAAATAGCTTTTTTCCCTAACCAAAACTAATATATTACTTAAGACATATTGTAAATGTAAGAAATTTATAACCACTTTTCATGTCAGACGTCAGGTTCTATTTTCCACAGAAAAATGTTGTTTTTAAAAACACCTCTTGAGTTCTCAGCATTATATTCAGTTAATTTACACATAAGTTGTGTTTTTTGTTCAAGGACAGCTGAAGGTTGTGAAGTATGCAACACTTTTGAGAGAGAGAGTGAGAGACTTGCTGGGTTACTGGCAAGATTGTGGTTCAGGTTGAGGCTGTATAGACGGCCGTTTTGGACACAGTATTTTGGCAAAAGCACGTCTGAAGCTGCTGTGGCAGAGGGGGTACAGGAAGGGGTTTATGGCCGAGTTCAGCCACAGAAGCCAGAAGGTGATCTCATACCAGTGGTGCTCCACACAGCGCCCGCTGCATGCAGCCCGGATGATCATCAGCAGGGTGTACGGCGCCCAGCAAATGCCGAAGATGCAGACGATGATGGCTAGAGATTTGGCGATTTTCTTGTCCCGAGAGAGGCGGGAGTGCAGCGCCGCCCTGCGAGACATGCAGTCCAGCCGGCAGTCGTTGATGGAAGGCCGCGTGCGGGCGGGCCTCAGGTTCCGGGACACACCCTCTCTCTTTTTCTTCTTCTTTAGCATGAGGGAGTTGCTGGGGCCACTGGAGGATGGCGAAGGTTCGTCATCCTCAATGACAGCAGACACAGCCGCCGGCTCACTGGAGGACACCTTGTGGGTCTTGACAAAGAAGACGCCGGACATCTGCCCACCATCACAACGCGATAGGAGCAGGCCGTCCCCTTCCGAGGTCTGTGCCGCCCTGCTCTTGTTCCTTCGGCGGATGTTTAGGTAGATACTCAGGTTGAAGAAGGCCACAGAGACGAAGGGAGAGAAGAACTCGAAGGTGGAGGCGCAGAGTAGGAAGTACCACGTGTAGTAGAACTCGGCGAAGCACTCATCGTCAGGCACGTTGCTCTTCCCCACTACCGCCTCCCAAAAAATGATGGCTGGGCCGTAGAGGAGGAATGCTAACACCCATACCGCCACCATCTTCACCACAGCGAGGTTGGTGATGCCCTGCCGAGCTCTGTATGTGACCTAGGCAAGGATAAAGGCATTGAGTGACAAACATGTATTCCATGTCTTTAAATGAGCTTTTTACCATTTGCAAAGATGTCTCTAGTACTTCTTTGCACAGTCTAGCAATTCTCTAGAAGAATTACCCATATTAAATTGAATCCCCCATCAGAGTACCCACAATGTACAACAGCTCCAAAGTAAATCAACCTCTTTCCAAATCACTCGTCTATTTTTCCCTAGCCTTACTGTGCTTTTGCGAGCCCATCTTAGGAGATACTCTTAGGCTGGAGTACTTTAATCTTCCTTTGTTTTCATTAGTTTTAGAAAAACTGCAAATGGGAATTTTAATTAATTATGGCCTTTTTACAGAAAATAAGTTATACCTTCTGCTAAAAACTCACTCAAGCACCACCATATGCATAGGTGCTATATTAGTGTATTCAAGGATTTCATTTGCATTTGATTAGATCAACTGCAGCTGTTTTTTTTCAAAACATAAATTACTGTCAAAAACTATAATTTGGTTTATTATGAAATTATAGAATTTGACTTTAGTTTCCCTTGTCTGAAGAGAATCTAAATTATACACTTAAACTCCAAGCCACGATTCTGGATTTAATTGAATGGCATAACTAGTGAAAGATTTACCAAACCTAGCTATATCATGTGATAAAAGCAAATAGAGGCGTAGCTGTTAGGCTGTATAAGCCATTGCCCATACAAAGGTAAAATGTACTTGAAAGAAGTAATTTGAGTGAAAAAAATCTAGTAAAATGCAATCATACATTCTTGTAAATACATTTTCTACATGTATAAGGTGCATGATAAGGGGAGCCCATTCACAGTTAGTTCTTCTCAGAAATGAGAACTTATTTTTAGAGGAGAAGGAAAAATTCTCTCAGGTAGTAGCATATTAGTTTAAAGAATAATTTTTTATTTTATGAATAAAAAGAGCTTGTTTCATGCTTTAAATATCTTATAACTTTTTTCTGTACAAAAATTTACCTATAAATACTCCAATTAATTTACCAAAATATTATGAGAGTAATTATTGGCTTTGATATATTTGTCAGTTCTTCTTAACAATGGTCAAAGATAAATCAATGCATTGTGTATATTTAAAAATATATCCAACCTGGTGAATTTCAATTCACCTTCAATTAACATTTTACTTACCTTTAAGGTTGTGCAGTGTGTGTGTTGTTAATAAAATAAACTTTTCTTGTAATATGATGAATTTTGTGATTGATTAGAACATAATGATTACTTTTATAATATTTTATAATCTCACAAGGAGCCCTTTTGACCACCCGTGGCCCTGTTTTGTCACCAACTTTTGTTGCCATATTCACATTTCTTCTAGAGGAAACCCGCTGGTTGGCTTGACTTTTCATTTATAATTTATCTGAGAATGGCATTTAACGGCTGTTTTTCACAAAGCTTTTTAATCATTCCACAAATACACCTCCCGCTGTCGCTGCCCGATTTGATAATGAAGCCTGCTGTACCTTTACAACGCATTCATTTATATAAATTCCTGTCAGTTATTAATATAGTCTGTAATTTTACATTAAGGAATTCCACAAGTTCCACCCCCCTTTACCTTTACTTTTCAGGTGACCGCTGCATTGACTCTGTGATAAACGGATGCCACCTGTGCCAAGGAAGCCTAACCCCACACTGATGAAGCGAGGAATTCTGGGCCATAAAGTTCCTCTGCCTGTCACCGCATATCTATATTAGTTGGGAACACACTGCGGACAGTGGCTCGCCAGACTGCGTCTACTCCGTTGCTCTGAATTCCATCGCCAACATCCCTGGCTCCCCTGGACATACACACCGGCGTTGCCAGGCCTTTGGTGAGTGTTTGGCACACAGCAACCCAGCTGCGATATCCAGCCCAGGCAAATTCCCCTCTGACTGCTTTTAGTAATAAGGCAGATTCATGGCCAACAGCCAGCTCGCAGTGCAGATCATAGGGTGGGCACTTTAGAGCATGTAGATTAGCCCAATTCACCCTGTTCAAATCGCTTGGGAATAACAAGAAAAACACAACACCAATTGTACATACATGTTGCTTGGACACAAGATAAAAATGTCTCAAACACAGTTCAGAACAACTAAAAGGGCCATTACAAATAATTAGTTTGATTGGTATATCTGGCTAAATACATTCCACATGTTAAATTTTCAAATAATCTTTTCCCATCTTACAGCTTCTGGCACCTAGATATTTTTCTTAAAGAATATAGTTTGACAAAGTAAAGAAACCAAGGGAAAAAAATTTAAAAGTGGATATAGTTTTGGGACTCAACAAGTTGCATGAGTGGTTAATTCTATATCTGTAAAGCCAAGAATTCAAAGTATCCTCTTCCCATGAAGCAAGATTATGAACACTGCTTGTTTGGTTTAATCAAATTATTTTGGTTCACTAAAGCTGAGGTGTACATTAACAACTAAGATGTACACTAAAGGGGATGTCAAGAGGACAGCAATAAGCAGTAAGGGTTCAAGTAAAGAGCTCTGGAACTCAGGAATGTGTAATTAAACCTAAATGTAATCCTAAAATATGATACATTAGTGAAACATGATGCCTTAGTTCAAAATTTAACATTGTCCATTGTAGATCAACAAGTTAGCCAGTAATAATGAGAAGGAAACAAAATGTCAGAAATGTAAATATGTGACACTTAACACAATATTTATCCTTCTTTCACCACTCACAGATTTTGACGGAGCTTGTTCCAGTCTGTATTTCCTGAATCATCCCTCTGGTCTGTGTAGCTCCTTTAAAATCTGTCATTTAGGTTGAAACCCTCTGGTTCATCTACCATCACCCTAGGGTCACCTCCCCTCTATCACTTGGGTCATCCAATCGGCTCCTACTAAGGTTTTCTTCATTATCTTTGCTCCTCTGACATCAATACCGCACAAGACTTAAGTAATTGTCGAGGAACTTCAACATAGGCTATATTTCATTGTCAGTGCATTCCTCAACTTAAATTCTATTGCACGGTGTTATGTGTCTTGCGCTATCTACAACATTGTGATTCACCTTAATAGATCATTATCTCTTATGCTACACTTCCCCAGGACCATCAAACTCTAAAAGGATTTGGTTGTGGGTGTGTGTGGTGAGACAGAAGCCATCCCTTCTTTAAGCTCTTTTCACTGCATTGAAAGAAATAAACTGAAGACTTTTTTTTACAGTAATCAGGGGGAAAATGCTTTTAGCCAAATGTATTTGTACATATTCCTCCCTTATGACCAGAATGTCTTTTTGATTGCCCCTTTTTATCATAGACATGCCTTTGTCAAAAATAGGCATAGAAGATCAAAGACTACTCTGCAGGGATTATAGGGAAAGGTAATTTGAGATGACTTGAAGATTTTAATTTACTGCTGCATAATGTTGTGACAGAAACAAATGATTGTTGTGCTTACCATCAGCTTTTCTCTGAAAGCCTTAATGAATATATTTAATGAAAGCAATGCAATGTAATGCAAGCAATAACACAAAATAACAATTAGCTTTTTATTTTTGCTTTGACCCCGTCCACCTCCAGCTGAGCATGGAATCTAAAATGTGAAAGGTTCCAGTATTTCAGTGCCATTATTCTACTTCATCTTCCCTCAGATCCCAATAACCTTATTTCATAATATTTTACATTTGGGGAAAAACTTCATAAATCTGGTCTTTTAGTTGGAGTAAGAGTAAATACACATAGGAACAGCATGGACACAAAATATAAATGTTTTCTATTTAGGTTCTAAACATGTGGACATATGTGTATATATTCAGGAAGGCCAAACAGAAGAATTTATTTGCATAAGGACATTTCTGGATCGCATGGAGCTTATTTACCAATGCATACAACTGGTGTCTTTAGGCCTCCCTAAGGGACAATAACTAAAAGAGTCTTCTCTCTTTAGGCAAGCCTAAAGCCCTTAGACCTCTCGGACGATGGCCCACTCTTGTGTCACCATGGACCGACCTCAGCATTTGAAAGTCAACTTTCTGAGGTTCCAGGTGCTATTATTAAAGATTAACCTTGAGGACCCCATTTTAATTGAAGTAATTAACCTGCATAGATGGACACATCAGGGCATCCAGGTCACAAGAAATCTGGAGCTGCAGACAATAACGTGATTTCTAAAAGCAACCAGCAGAGAACTGTAATAAGCGTTGCTGGGGGACTTTGGGTGGCGTTGAAGCTGCTGTATCTGACCTCTTCATTCTTTGATTTATAGCGTTTGTGAGGGTCTGATTGGTGCGATTGTTGATTGTTATGGAAATTACTTTTCTAAAAGCATATTTCAGGCTTTCCATGTTGAAGTACTTTGCTGACAGGATAAAGTCCCTAATCCCCATTGTTGCTAGTTGTCATTCATCAGCCTTGCCATTGAATATCACTCCATGTCAATGGGAAAAAGCAAAACATAAATACAGGATAACCCAGATGTATATTAAGGGTGATAATGGCTGCCAACTGGACTAATGGACTAGACAATGGAACTGATTGGACCAACTTGTATAAAAGCAAATTTGTTTGATTGCAAATACATGTTACAAATATCTTTGGACTGAATGTTGTAATGTCAAAACTTTGATTAGGCTGCGTAAACATCAAAGTCTCATGCAGATAGTTTCAAATGAGTTTAAAATGCTTACTTGAATTTAAACACGAATGTCCATGGACTCAATGTAATCGCATCTTCATTAACACAATTTGCAATTTACTGTCTAAATTCAATTTGAATAAGGTGCTTAGCTCTCACACCAATGTTCAAGTAAATCAGTTGCCTAAATTATCTTAGTCTTTCTGCATTTTAGGGGCTGGCTATTGTAGGGTCTTGTGTTATTATTTATGAATTTTTAAAGTCCATTTATTAATTCATTCTGCTTATCCAATTCATGGTTAGTTGGGTACAATAACGCAACGGCACGGAAGTTTTAGCTTCTGTATTAGCTAATCTCAAACATCAACTTTTAAAAACTAAGAAAAGGCCATACAGTAAAAGCTACTGTGTTGTTAGGCCTTGGTCCGAAGTAAGAAAGCATGGCACCAGGGGCACATTATACATCATAGCACAGCACAAGGGGGTAGATAATGTGGAAACAAAGGCATTCACAATATAACAGGGATAGTGAAAGTGCTGGTTGTAAGTGGAACAGCCTCACTCAATACAGAGTAATTGAGTCTTGCACTAATATACTTGATTTGATGTCTTGCTTTATTATGAGCAATGCTAGACTTCAAAGAGCATACAGGATCAAAAGCCACCTTATGGTATGTAAATCAGATACTCTGATAAATACATACAAATTTGTGATGTACTGTGAAAAGTCTTGCAGACACAGATCATTTTGGAACTGAATTAATTATATTAAAGAAACAAGCAATTTGAGTATTTGTCATGCAATTCAAAAGTACATAAAACTGAACAAAATAACTGGCAAAATTATAATCTATAGTCTGTGTTTAATGTATTATTGGAGATATTCAAATGAAAATGATCATTTAAAAAGTGTAATAAAAATAAAATAATGTGTATTACCAACACCACAATGAATCAGTGGAGTATTGGCAGGTTTCAGTCGATTGTCCCAAATGCCCATTTTTCATTCAAGCGTTACAAATTAGGTGCAGGTATTGATACTTACAGCTCTGGTTACAGAGAGGAAGCGATCGTAACTTATGAGGACAATGTTGAAGACGGATGCAGTGCACAGCAGATAATCGATCACCAGCCATAGCTTGCACAGTCCACGTCCAAACATCCATCTTCCAGTCAAAATGTAAGGGATGTAGATAGGGATACAAAACGCACCTGAAAAAGGCAAACACGACACTCCGGCAGTCATCACAATTCTTAGCAGTGTAGTGATAACAGCTGTTCATTTAATTTGTAGGGCTCATTATATAATAACTTTACAGACATCCTTATTCAGAGTAAATTACATAATATATGGTCTCCGATATTTACGTATTTTCGCAGCAATTTTCCATTTTCTAGTTCAAATACTGTTTTCCAAATATACAAGAGCTACTGCTGTTCCAATTACTACTTTACTCCAATTCCTTCCCTCCTCATTTTTTGGCTAGCAAAAATAACTGATTAAAGTTACAGGGTGGATATTTAGTGACTGCGTCTGATTAGCCAATTGAGCCCTTTCCTAATAGATTTAGTTAGATAACTAAATATCTAAACACAATTATAGCAACAGCCAATTAGTTGTATAAAATAATTTTAAACAGCAATATAAGCTTTATAATTATTTCTAGACATTATATAGATCAAGGATATGCCATGAAAGTCAACAGAGCCTGGGGTATGTTTTGGTATGATTGTAGTCCGGTAGCTAGACAGCTTACCAAGAATTACACACTGTCTCAAAATCTTGTCGTTAACCGATGCTAATGCTTCATCACCATCACCAGCAAAGTGGACACTCTGTTATCAAACATGTGCTTGCAAGCGTACACGCACCAGAGGGCGGAGTAGAGTTCAGAGAAATAAAAGTCACTGATGAAGAAGGAACCAATTAAAACCGCCAAAAAAGCCGATGTACCTCACAATAAACTCCAAACCTTGTCTGAGGGATTTAGCTATGTAGTAGAAGTGAAATAATATGCCTGAACATCATGTGCCAGCTGTTGTCAGAGATCAGACAACTCATGTGATATTGTCAAGCATTAAAACAGTTAGCAACAGGAAAATTAAATTGACTACTGACAGAAAATCCAAGTAACTGGCAACACCTAAGATAAAAATGCTATGTAAGATTAAAATGCAGAAATTAACACCTGACATCAAATCAAGCCTTTAAAAATTTACCTGACTGAAATTATGAAACTGCAAAAACAGTGTGATTGGGAAGGAGGAAAACAGAACACACTGGATTTTTACTAAGTGAAATAATCTACATCACTATTGTAGAGTTTAATCAAAGCACTTCTGTATACGGTCAGCATTTCATATTAAACTTATACATTAAATACTAACAGGTCAATTTTCCGTCTGTCCTAGAGTCTTAAAAACTATATGGTTGGCAAGTGTTACTTCTGCCAAAAAGATCATTCAAGGTCACCAGCTCCAGTAAAGTAATAAAGGTACATATTTACATCAACTAAACTATTAAAAGCTTTTTAGGTATCTGCAGTATTCTGTAACCTGGAGGCACAGTCAAGTTTGGTTTAAATGTCACATATATATATATTTAATCTACCGATGTTTCGAAATTGAGGTAAAGTAATCAAGTAAAATCATTTAAAAAATGATAGGCGCTACATTGAAATCTATACTCACCAACAAGGAAATCTGATATCGCCAGGTTCAAAAAGAAATAGTTGCTTTGATTTCTAAGGCTCTTGTCCACGACAAAAGCAAAAATAACCAACGCGTTTCCAACCACAACTACAACTACTAGAGTTATCATAAGCACTGCCAAGATCACCATGATATAGCCCGGAAAGGTAGCGCCAGTACCACGGATGTTAGCAGCATCGTCGTCAGTGGAATTCAAGTTAAAAGGAGAAAGTGGAAGAAAGTTCATTTCTGGGAAATCCGATCCCATAGTCTTCTCTTAAAACAAGAATATCCAGTTTCATTCGTATTTGAAATAAATTATTATCATATGTACTTTAAATATTTTTTATCCATCGGCTTAACGTTATGAATAGCATGCAGTGCACAATTATCCTATTTTGTGCAGTTGTTTTGTAAAGTTCACTAAAACCAAATGACGCTGGCAGATGAGTCCATTCAAATGCAAATCCCACGTGGACCAATTTCAGGACATCCAAGCACACTTCGTGACCTGACGGTGACCTGTCGGGTAAAATATCACCTGTAACGCAATTCCTCGGTTGAAGTTCAAAGGCTAGAATCAGAAAATGTGTTTTGTTTAGAAAGGAAATCAATAGAACACTTCGTGAAGAGTGAACCTGAAGAGGACGATGTGAGTCACCTAACGAGATGTCATTGGCTATTTGATGGAAAATAAGGCAGTACCTTCACGCATCCAGCAGGCTGCTCTCGGTGTCTTTCTCTTCATTTTTATCTGTCCTTCTGATATATTCTAAACACGACTATTCATTTTACAGCTGTTAGCAATGCATAGATTCAGATCATTTATTGTTTATGTTTTAAAAGGAGGACTTATAACGAGTTATGTCTGTGCTCACGGCAGTTTTGATCAAAATGAACGAATAAAAAAGCATGTTTAGTAATTAATAATTGTATAATCTCACCTACCTTCTGCGGGTCTATTTAAATTGTCTCTTCACATACTTCTCAAATTAAGCTATGTTAATAGAAACAATAATACTGCATGTTACCTTATAGGTTTGTGACTTTGCATTCACTGCATTCTTTGAAAAAATACATTTGCATGTGTGTGGAGATGGAACGGGCATGAATGTACAGCTGTCTTCAGTAACTGTGATGCCACCACATCAGTTTGGACCAACATCTCTCGGCAGAATCCATGGCCCAAAGAACATCCTGAAGGCTGTGCTGGAGTCCAATTCAATACTAGGTAAATGTATCTAATAAATTTTCCACTGAATGTAAATATTTGCTCAAAGAGTCCGCTACCCAGCATTTCGATATTTTACATATCTTTTTTAAGGGAGCTTGTGTTTGGATAAAAACATTGGAGGTACAAAGCCCCTTGCACTTCAACAGCACTAAGAGAAGAGAAAGCACACACCTCAGGTTTTCACACAGGTGATTATACATTGTCTGGCCAAAAAAAAAAGTCACACACTCTAATATTTCATTTAGCTTTGATAAGCTTATGCAATGTTACAACATTAATTTCCGTCCAGAGTTGTATTATTTTTTCGCCAACATCTTGTGTTGATGATGGGAGAGTCGGGCTGCTGCGTAAAGTCTTCTCCAGCACATCCCAAAGATTCTCAATGGGTTTAAGGTCCGGACTCTGTAGTGGCCAATCCCTGTGTGAAAATGATGTCTCATGCTCCCTGAACCACTCTTTCACAATTTGAGCCCAATGAATCGTGGCATTGTCATCTTGGAATATGCCCATGCCATCGGGGAAGAAAAAATCCATTGATGGAAAAACCTGGTCATTCAGTATATTCAGGTAGTCAGCTGACCATATTTTTTGGCCACATACTGTTGCTGAACTTAGACCTGACCAACTGAGGCAACCTGTTACCTATTTGCTTAGTTAAATCCAGGTGGTGACTTTTTTTTTGGCCAGGCAATGTACACTATACCACACTTGTGACCTATAGAGGGTTGTGTGCTGCCTCTACCCACCTCGCCTGTCCACTGATCACCACAGGCTACACTAGGTAGGATGGTGGGGGATCTTGCGGTTATGATCAAAAAGGGGGAACAACCAGCAGACACACAAAACAAAACACACAATAGCATGCATATGCCCTGGCTACTGGTTTCCACAACCAGCCCAAGGCACAGGAACAACAACAAAAAAACCAGGATACATGATACAGAGAATGAGATTTGCATAGCTGGGCTAGACAATGGAGGAGGCTTCTCAACTATTCCTTGACGTAGCTCTTCTCCCATCTAGCTGACAGCAGCTCTCCCGGCAAGGTGGCTAGAATGGCAAGGATGACACTAAGCCTGCCACCAGACCAGAGTCCAGCCCACTCTCAAAGAATCCAACGGGAGATTGACAGACGACCATCTTTGCGCTTTGTGTCTTGACTGTCTGCTGTTACACCCAGCTATGTAGCTGGATCTTACAGGGACGTCTTCAGTTCCATTGCACCCAGTGGCTTGACTCTGGCAACACAAAAAAATATGCAACTTACACAGACCGCCTGGTGGTCCTGACTTAAGAAAAAGATTCATACTAACTAATGTTATAACTTTAATTTAGTACCTCATTTGTGTACCTCATTGAGCTAACCAATGTAAAAAGACAAAAAGGAAGGGAAAAACTAGAAATACCAAAAGCAATCTGGCTACAATAGTACAAACTACAAAACATTTTACCTCGTTTTTACCTCATTAGCTCACTTGCTCAAAAACATCCTCCCAGCCTCCCTTTTTAAGCACCACCACTAAGTACCACATAGTCAGGTACTTAGAAAAGAAAAAACAGTTTATAATCTCCACCCTATTACATTTAGTTCTCATTCACACTTTACACCACGTTCCAAATTATTATGCAAATTGGAATTCAGTGTCATAAACATTAAATATTTAGTTTTTCAATCAAACT
>JAOVYW010000001.1:4371388-4382497 GCA_025775045.1 Hiodon tergisus
CAAAAGGGCCAGATAAATATTTTTTTTCCTCTTCTGGCTCCCTGGACTCATTCTAGACATTCCTTTCCTGCATTATTCTCAGTCATGACAAGATTGTCATTGTTTCATTCCCAGAGCCTCGCCTTTACTTTAAGGAGAAGTGTATCTGTTGTTGACCTATTAATATAACTGTCAGCTTGGCCCTCATTGTTCTTGGCATAGGGCCAGGGCCCATTGGCAGCAGACAATTCTAAACAAATCAGGTACACATGCTATTGCCTTCTCCTTAATGCACTGCAAAGCAGTTTAAACTTCAGTGCTAATCAGTGTAGGACTACTCCTCAAAACCTCCTTGATGATATGACTGATGGTTTCAGTCTCTAACTATGAATAATCAGATGTGCCCTGAGAAAAAAATCAATTTTTGGAAAAAAAATGGGTTAACCAAAAAGCAAAACATGGAAGATTTTATATGCACCAATGATTGCAGGATTCAAAAATTCTGTTTGAGAAACTGTCTTTCATGTGGAGAGTTATGTTGCCTGAGCCCTGAACTCCAAATCTGGGACCCCAGGTGTAAAGAGACAGCTTGAGAGGGTTTACGTGAGGAATAAAACCGCGGCCAGGAGGAAATAAATTTTAGTTTACAGGAAATCGAGGACGGTGCTAATGTATTCCGTCTTTTCCTGCACTTAATCCAATTCAAACTAGTTTGATTGAGCTTGTGATCTGTATGACGCCAACGCCGCCGTCGAACTCTATAGGAAAAACTACGTGATTAAACTCCTAAAAATTGCTGTCCATTTCAATGTTTTTCATTCAAATTATATTATCTGGTCATTAACCAAAGCTGAAAAAAATGGACCACCTTTCGTGGATAAAATATGTATTATTCCAGGTAAAATCCAATTGAAATAAATAGGTTACCTAACTTATATCTAAATATTAGAGCCTGCCATTAATTAATTAACTTTTACCTCTGAAAGGTATTCTTTCTAATTCTGCAAATGAAAAGACCGTGAAAAAATTGAAACATATGATGTTCACTAACAACAGGTGCAGCCAAAGGCAAATACAACATTTTCATCATTTTTATAATAAGAAAGTGTAGTAGTAGTGTTAGTAACCTCACACGGAGTGAGAAAAATGAATGACGTGACGTAGAGGAACTACCTCACTCGGCAAGGAGTAACATTATAAACTGAGAGGCAGAGGGAGTGAGAGAGTGAGAGCACTTCCAGCCAGGGATTCTTAGCCTGCACAGTACATGACAGGAGCTTCGGTGCAGTTTTTTTTGTTGTCAAGGTGCACGAATACAGACTATTTGGTAACTCTCCTTTCTGGACTTCCGATTTTCTACAGAGCTAAAATTGCATTTCAGCTGAGGCTTTCCTTGCGTTTTTCTATCTCTCTCTTTGGGATAAGTGCATGTCGAAAGCTTGCTCGCTAGCTAAATGCTTTCTCTTCCGTCTTTCTGAGGCGGTTACAAATGTCAGTGGAATAATTTAACCCAGAAAGGGAAGCAGTGTAGTTACAGTTTTGTGCAAATATACACAGTAATATATTGCGACCTGATGCATCCAGGAGAGAAATACATTCTTCAAAAAACTTGAAAATCGAGAATAGATATATGTTTCAAAGGGCATTCAAAACTTGCTACTTTTCCAAGGATCTTTCTCGTTACTGAAAGGGGCGTATCATTAACCAAGATCAAGAATTCCTGGCTGATTTCTGCTGTCTATGACTGCACTATGAAGTAAGTTGATTAGCTGCTGGAAGTTGAATCGGCGCTGCGGAAACGAATGCACACAAATGTTTTATGCCTCCTTTCTGATTTTGCATATTTATTATTTTAAAAGAAATTTCGTCTTCGTTCTTTTATTTGCATCAAGTAAATTATAGTGACATATAGGCATTATCCCTTGGCCACAGGAAGAATAAAGATCTGTTCAACGTTGAAGGTTATGTTTGTAAATGATTCCATAATGTTACCGATAATACCTAATGGCTATATATACTGCTAGACTGTAGCATTGTTTGAATTGAAGAAGAAGAAAGTTAGAGGTGGAAATGAATTTTGCTTGATTCTTTTTCATTCCGAACAGTTGGTTTTGACGAACCGTTTTTACAATCGTAATGGCAAACGAGAGTCCATACGATAACCGAAACATAGTGGAGAAGTATATATATAACAAACTGTTGAAAAAAGGATATGTGTGGGAATTTCACGCGGCCAGAGAAACCGAGTCTCCAAATAATGGATTAGTGGACTCCTCCCCCTCCAACTCTCAAGTTTTGGCACGGCGGTTCCGGGCAGCTGCTGGGAGAGTGGACGTTTACCCTTTCCACAACCGGGTCCCCCAGCCCGATCCGAACGCTACACTTCACAGGGTTTTGCGTGAAGCCGGGGACGAAATTGAGAGGCTGTATCAGCGGGACTTCACAGAAATGTCAGGCCAGTTGCACTTCACACCCAGCACGGCAGAACGGAGGTTTACTACGGTAATAGAGGAACTGTTCAGGGATGGAATAAATTGGGGTCGGATTGTGGCGTTTTTCGAATTCGGAGGGACTATGTGCGTGGAGAGCGTGAACCGGGAGATGACATCCCAGGTAGATAACATTGCACACTGGATGACGGAGTATCTAAATGGACCCCTCCATAACTGGATCCAGGAGAATGGTGGCTGGGTATGTTTACAGTAAAAATCTCCCTGTAATGTTCGACAAAGCGCAGATTTGCCGAACTATTATTGTGTTATTTTTTAAAAGTGAGAGATCACATCGTAGGCTACATATAGATCAATGTGTACATCGGCCCTCCATTTTATAAAGTGGTCTTACTATCAATTAAAGAGAGAATTGCAAATATAAAATAAAAAAAACATATTTTCAATGTATCACTTTAATGACCCCCCTCCTCCAGCAGATCTTTACTTAGGTCTAACATTTATCTCAAACAGAAGGACAGGGTGAAATTTGTTGCATTCATCTTTTCGGGCACTGTTAGACATTTGATTACATTATTTTTTATTTATTTTCTTGAACTAATCCCAAAGACCAGAAGTATTTTATTCAAATAGGCCCCAGAAAAGTAACAAAATAAATGATGCAATGAAGTCAGAATTTGAAATTGAATGATAGAGAATATAGAAAATACATGCATTTTCTGTTTCCTTTTATAACATATATTTACCTTATTAAACATTAATTTTGCAGCCATGTCGTTTCCATTTTCAGAACTTTAACCAAGCCTGAGTAATGTCATGTGGTACCTGTGTGCTGTAAAAGCTTGCATTGACTACTGCAGAAAATGCTCAAGCTTTGTAAGAGCTGTTCCTCCAGCTGTTCGTCGCACTGGCTTCAAATGAGACGCTTCCCTGGGGGACAGACTGTGTAAATTAGAAAACGTTTCATAACACAGACATCGAATTCCCCTAAAAAATATTACAAATGTATTACCTTCAGTTCCCGATTGGATTTGACTGTTTGATCATCAGTTGGTGTCTTGTACATGGCCATGCCTGCCTCTTTGTTCCTGCAGGTGATGAGGCATACTGCAATTAGGTCATAATGTACCACAATTTTAATGAGGGCTTAAGATGGATTTGCATTATTTAGTAGTATTCGGCACTTTGTCTATGGGCGATTAGTGATTATTTTATTTCATTTTTCATGAAAGGAACAGTTAACATTTGTACCAAACAACCCCTCTCCAGAATTTGGGGTTGTGCCGTAAATCAGACGCATTAACAGAGCGGTCTTTGGAAATGAGTGCTGGGCACTGCTATTGCACATCATGCTGCATCGCTTTTGGGTTTAAATTATCTTCCTGTTGATATATCGTTTTGGATTTTTTTGTGTGTGACAAATTGTCTGTGCGTTTTTAAGACAGCGGGTAAATGGGAATTAAGCATCTTTTTTTGGGTACTCAGTGATTCAGGGTGCATTTTCTTTTAATCTTATTGGTAATTCAGGATAAAGAGAAGGAAATCTGCTCCAGTGAGCATCTGCTAAATTAGACCTTCTGTTTTGGTTTATTCAACAAAGATATCAGACTTCTCGTAAGGCAGAGAAATGGCAAGAAACTGTATCTTCAAATTCAATGTCTGCGAATTCCTTCTGGTGTAAGATGAGGTAATTTACAAATCTCCTTAGTGAAAGGTTTCACATGGGTACAAACACAATTAATCCCCTGTGACTAAAGTGGGCAAAATAATTGTGTGCTGGCTGTTGTGTGACAGTTGTGAACTTATCCACTTATCATAATAACGCAGATGGAAAAATATCTCTGATTGTCAAAAAGGCTGAATTTTTTCCTCATAGGTAATTCATAGTTGCTAAACGTCTCTGAGTCTGTATGTATTCAGTCAAAGCGCAAGTCCTGATAAATAGTTTCTGTGCAGAGTACATGAGATCTTGCTTACAGGTGTTTTGGACTCCTTTTAAACAGCTGACTGCATGCGATAAAAAAGCACCTTCATTTTTTAGATACAGTAGTGTTTCAAAACAAACAGAAATTACAAGTAAATCTAAGGCAATAAGACACTCTTTGTGGGCTCCTAGATTTATTAGTGCTGTGGACTATTAGAAGCTGCTTACCGTGGAAATGTGCTTTAAAAAAAAGGGATAGAGCTGTACCAAAAGGACAGAATATAGTGGATAACTTAGAGTTGAGATTTTTGGGACTTCAAAGCGGGTCAACTGCAGTGGCGACTAAAGAGGTACTGATTGCCCCCGCCCAATCCAATCCCAATTGAGGCATTGGATTGTTTTCATGTTGGGCTCACCATCATACTGAGCTCTCCTAGGGTGCGATTAAGGCGGCCAGGCTGGGGCAAGCCTTCCTGACCCAAATTCGAGCAGGAGTGCTGGCATACTTTTGGAAATGAGAGTATGTGGAGCCAAGATATTTGTAAGTGAGATCAGCTGCTGCTGAGAATTGGTTACGTGTAATTTCTTTTATAATAAAAAATACTGGGTTTTTTTTGCCACCCATTTGTTTTCCTTGTGGCTGAATTGCATTTCTTAAAGAGTAATGCTCACTGCGTGTCTTGAAAATTTGTGGTCATATGTGTTGCTTGCTGATGTGTGGCAGCAGTTCTATTTCTGTTGTCCAGTGTAAATGTACAATACTGTGCTGAAGTCTTAGGTACATGTTTAAAAAAAGCAAAGATGCTTTCAAAAATAATGAAAGTTTCTAAATATGAAATAAATACAATAAACAGTAAACTGTAAAAAACAAAAACAAAAAATGCAATCAATATTTGGTGTGACCGCCCTTGGCCTTTAAAACGGCATCACTTCTCTTAGGTACATTGTCGTGCAGTTTTCTAAGACAGTTGGCAGGTAGATTGTTCCGAGCATCTTGGATAACTTGCAACAATTATTCTATAGACATTAACACACTGTTGGCGGTTTTTGTATCGTTGTTTTGATTACTTTTTGATTATTTCTAGGATCTTTAATGTCATACTTGACACTTTCTTTCAAGGTGTAAGTATAAGTGTGTGTGTTTGTATGTGTGCGGACGCATGTAAGTTATTGTGGAGAGAAGGGTTCATCAATCCGTTGCGCAGGTACTCATTTCACAGTTAATGTGCTTCTTACCCAACTCTCTAAAGAGACTTTGTTTGTGAAAGTGAACTAAAAATTTGATGCTGAATTCAGAATGTCAAAACGAGAGAGAGAGAGGGAAATAATTTTTTTTGATGTCTTCTGAGAATGATGGCTTCAAACAAACCCTCAGCGTATCCAGGAATGTGTCTGAAAGGTGTAGAGGGAATGTGATCTGCCTTGCTTGGTCCTGTGTAGTGAGTTACAGGGAAATGTAGTTTTATTGGGGTCGGCCCCAGGGGGGGAAAAATTGTCAAATGTGGAGCAGCTATATTGTGTTAAGAATTTGTCCTCAATTCCACTGAATTGTTATGCCCATGGCCATGATGAATTGAGGGAGACTCTTACCTAGGTGGAAATATGTGTCACATAGCCATTGTTCATTCGTCGCGGTTTGGGTAGCAACACACTGACAGCCATTCTGGATCTGACTGTTCCAACATTGTGGGAGAAAAGCATACTAGCCTGCTGATACTCTCATACTCAACAGCCATGATCGCACAGTTTGTAACTAGAAAAAAAGGTTGAAAAGAGAGTGGCAAGAATTTACCTGGGAAACCAGGTAAAAGTGTCCGCTTTTGGAACAGACAAAGCTTTTTTCATGACTAGGTTCCTCAGTGGAAGCCCTGAAGCCTTCCTCCTATCACAGCAGAGATGAGGGGCATGAGCCATCGTGGGTGGATGGGGCGAGCACTGCGTGGTCAGACGTGTGGGGATGTATCTCTTATGGGGGAAAGGCTCCTCTCTGAAAGAGCACGCAGGTGCTGCAGTTTCAGGCACACACTGTTGTCTTTGGGCTTTAATTGCTGCTTTTGTTGTGTTTGGGGTTGAAAGTGGCGAGGGTGGGAGGGGGTGTTGGCAGAGCTCACCTGGAAACTGATGTGGGGAGCTGGATTAGTGGCTGTGTAGGGTGGGTGGGTTGGTCAGGGAGCCTTGCAGGTGAAAAGCGCCACAGCATGGCTTGACTGAGCGCCAGAGGACCCTCTGTGGGCCAGTGTTGGAGAACGGCCATGTGCCGTTTCCACTACCTGTGGCATGAGTTCTCAGGAAGTTCTGTCCCACCCAGATCATTGTTCAAAGCAGTTAGGATGGGGAGGGGGGGGCTTTAGTTGGCGTTGAGGCGCTGTGTTTTGAGGATGAAAAGCAATAGCGATGTGTCAAAGGTCTGTTTTCTTTGTCTTTTGTATTCAAAGAGATTTTTTCGTTTCTTTTTAATCATGGGTATGGAGAACGAATTGGAGAGAACCTTTAATGGCTATCTAACAGCCAGGCTTCACAAAGGAAATTACTGCTAGACAGATCCAAACTGTTGCAGCTGTACATCACCTGAACGGAATGTTTTGTTATCCTTGGTTAGTTTTTTGCTTTTACTCATTACATTGTTTTTTTTTTTCCACTCTGAAACACGAACACATGATTAACCCTGGAGTTTTTCTTCTTAGGGTTTTATTACTTTCAGATATACTGTGGACTCTCATCATCTGTAGAGCTTTATCACATTTGTTTTGAGCAGACTTTACTGTGTAATTCCCCTATCTCAAGGTGATTTTCTTCTTCTTTTTTTGCCTCTTCTGTACCATGAAACTTGTATTGCTGCTCCCAAACCCAACACTTTATGCTTTGAATCATTCTGTTTCATGTGAGGCACACCTTATCCTTTCCTATTGACTGGCGCTATTTCAGGGGAAGTGGTGGATGTGTTTGGGAAGTGTTTGCATCTGTTTCACCGGCTAAGGAGCATTCAATACACTGTCTGGCCAAAACACACCAAAAAAGAAAGGCACTCTCATTCCGAAAGCTGTGTAGTTGACTTTATTGTCACAAATGGAAATCCGATTTTTTCACGCAAAAAAAAAAAAAGCCAGAACATTCTGGAGCCCCCCTCCTAACAAGACCGTTTAAACCGCCCACGTGGAGTTGCCAGCCCTGGCAGTTGGCTTTTTGGAGCACTTTACTGTTAATCCTCTTCCTTCCCTGAGAGCATGGGCAAAAGCATAGACATACACATACACAAACAAAAACAAACAAACGTACAAAACACAAATGAGAGAGACTGCGAGAGAGAGAGGCAGACAGGCGCAGATTAAAGCACCAAAGCCAGCCTGCTTCTGGCTGCCTTTATTGTGAGCGTGGGAGTATGTGTGGGAAGGTTTCGGGGGCAGACTAATGGAATTTGTCTGGGCTTGAGGTGTGCATAACTTACAGATTTACGTTTTTTTTTGTTTAGGACTACTTCTTGGTGTAAAAATTTGTCCATGTAGTCATTTGAAAATTCGTTAAAAAGCTGATATAAATGACCCATTGTTTACACAAAATACCGTTGGTGTTTTCTAACGTGTTGTACCTCTTAATTTGCACCAAATGGCATATTGATGCTGATATTTTATGTTTGTTTATGATAAGAGTTGGAAGTCCCCTGCTTTCCTGGACATGCACCTAAAACAACAATGCCCCACATAAAACAAAGTGTGATGTTAAAAAATATTTTACTGCCTAACCTCACGCCAATAACAAAAAAAAAAAAAGACACACACAAAAATCGCCTGGTTATTTTAGTTACTTAGGTAGTTTCCCTGCTGATAACAAGGATTTGTTGGACTTTGTTGGACCTGGACTGTTAAGTGCTGAGTATATGTTTGTCGTATAGCAACTTTTCCCAATTGGGGGGAACAAATGCAGGAGATGTGGAGAGTCTTCTCAGGCCATGCCGATATGTAAAATATATATTTTTTTTAAACGGCCAAGTCGAGACAAAGACACCCAGTGAAGCGACAGTTTTTTGTGTGGCCAGATGCCCTCCAAAAAAGAGTTCAGACAGGGTGTTCCAGCAATAAAGCCTTCGGCCCTCTCATGAGGAGCAGCTTGAGCAGAGCTCCCCCCCTTCCTGGCCTGTTCCCACCCCAGTGCCTCTGGGTCAGGCCTGGCTTCGTCGCTTGCCATCTGCCCCAATGTTTACACTTGCCGCTTCTCGAAAAACATTTCATACCGACAAGCAAACCGGAGCGAACTCAAAAAGCATGAATACCCTCCTTCCACGCCTCAGCATTGACATACGACTGCCCTTCTTGGACCGTTTGCTTGGCGCACCGCCTGTCAGTTGACCAATGAACATTTTGTGATGTTTGCAGCTTGCCCGAGTTGCCCCCCCCATGATTGTACCATCAACCTCTGATGTGTCGATATTTGTATGTATGCAGTAAAACTTTCAAATGGTAACTTTGGATGTAACATTAGATTCAATCAGTTATCCAGATCTGAAATGCTTCATGCAAGTATGAAGCACTTTGGGATAATAAGTTTTTACTGTGGTAATAATGACATCAATGTTACCTTACACCCGGGAATTTATCAATCCAGGTCCTTTAAAATGTTAAACAGTAAGCCCTCCAAGCAATACAAGTGATGTGAGGCATTTTAATGTAATTTTAATTGAAATGCTACGAAACGAATAATTCCAAATCTTGGTGAAATCCTTTCTTCATGACAGTGATTAGATTTTTTTAAAGGCAGTTAAGTTTACCTTTAATCAGGAGGCTTTCAATGATCTAAACCATAATCTAGATAGACATTTTAAGAAAGAGTTTAGTTTTGTTATGTATGTTAGGTTCATGTTCACCAAACTTTAGTTTTGTACAAAAAGGCATGCCAATTTTGAGTTCATAGCTAAAAAACAAAATATTGGTCATTTAGTTTTATGTTTTTGCTCTGTCGTAATTGTAACAAGTGATATGTACCAGAAGCACCTAGTTCAAGGGGAAACAGTGTCGCTGTACTGCAGGTGAATGGACAAAGCAGATCTTGGATGAGTAGAATGAGCCGTCTTTCAGATGATTTCATGGACAAGCTGTCATTCTCCCTGTGAACTAAAATGTGAAATTCCTTGTGCACATGTTTCTTATTGAGATTATCATTTGGAAAGGCTTAAACCTTGAAAAAACAAAGGTAACCAAACAAAAGATGGGTGAACATCAGAATAGCTTGTTATTCCGATAGTATAATTGACATCAAAACTTAAAGGCAATATGTAGCACTGGTTCAAATCTGTAATCTCCAGTAACGAATCGCCTCCTCTGATGTCAATTGGCATACTGTCTTCTGAAAGACAATTGGGAAATGGTAGTATTTTTCATTTGTCTGTTTGCATACTCTTGAATTTCTCCATTGACTTTCAACATTTTATCTGCCATTGAATATGATTAATTTTCATTGGTGGAGATGTGGAGTTGTGACTTGTTTTAAACATATTTCATCAGATTAACAAAAAACATTATTTCTTGAGTTATTGCTTTAATTTCTGGGATGTTGGCTTTCTTTTTCTTTTTCTGGATATATCAGTGATATTTCCTGTGGCCAGTTCTCCTACTGTGAGAACTCAAGTGAATGAATGTACAAGAAATGGCCTGTATGGCCTCTTCCTAGTAATGTGTGAACATTATGTCGTCAACCAGAAGACCCCTCAATGCTAAACCCCCCAGCTGTAAAAGGCACAAAATGAGATATACCAGTTTGACAGCGACGCTATGACACACCAACGGAGTTCATCCCGGGACATCCCCAGGCCCAGCGCTGAATCTACTGAGACTACAGGCTTGTGCAGCTGAGGCCGCGTATTTTGCTGACTTCCGTCAGTCGTCTCTGCTCCCTGTGTTTTTCTGTTTTGTTTTGTTTTGTTTTAAATCATGATGACATGGCGGCTGAGACAAATGACCAAGATGAGCAAGACGCATGTGGTTTTATGAATGCAGGCAAAGCATCGGATGACAGGGGCGCGCGAGAGATGACGAGTTCAGGGGAATTCAGACTTCTGCCTGACATCTGAAATTCCAGCTCTCGCTCTACAGTGGGGGGGAGAAACACACGAGAATGAATAATTAATCGGAGGACGGTTGTAATGGGCTCACAATTTGTGGTCTTCCCTGACAAATTGGACCAGATCCGAGTGCTTTCTCCCAAGCTGCCAGAGTTTGATCACGACGAGTGTGACAACGGGAACAGTGTCCGATGACAACACTGTTGTGAAAAAAGCAAGAATACCTGAGAATGCTTCTAAATGTAGAAGTCTCTGTGCTATCCATGTGAATGGCATTAATTCATGTTCATTTTCAAAGCTGTGAATAGGTGTATTGCGCAACATACTGGGCTAGCACCACAGACACGGTGTTGGTTGACCTGACGTGGATGTGTGTATAATTAAAAATTTTATTTGTCAACCAGTCATAGCTTCTAATTTTCATTTTACACCAGTCTGTTTCGTCAGTCTCATTAAAAATGTACATGCATTTCTTCATAAAATCTGGATTGTGCTGGTCTGTCCTTCTGTATTTCTTTTATTGCTTTTCTCCCCCATTACTGTTATTTTAACAAATGACTAACCAGGAAAATAATAGAGGCAATTTTCCATCCAGCAATAGCATGCAGTGAAATGAGGCAACTGAGCAAGACAATTTGAAGTGCCTGTTCCTTATTTACCTTAACTGTAACAGCTGTGACAAATTCTTTACTTTGGCAAGTGCA
>JAOVYW010000001.1:4382597-4398969 GCA_025775045.1 Hiodon tergisus
GTTCTCGTCGACCTGATTAGGAGTCATTGGGAACTGGCCACGGAACATTTACCCAGAGGCCTTTCTGCTCACGCTCATATATATAGTGGGAATTTATAAATTATGCATTAATATGTCCCTTCCTAAAAGATAGGGGTGGAAATAATGAGACCTTGTTTGTACTCTCTTGACAAAAGCATTTAAAAAATTGCGTTCTGTATAGCATTCTCTTATAAATGAGCGAGCTGGTCTAAGTGAACGTGTCTAATTCATTATGAAACCAAGCTTGAATGTTGATGAGCCTGATTTCACATTGTTCGCATAGGACATGTTCTCTTCGTATGTAACATGGGAAACTTATTTTGTGAAAAATAAGGCTGTGTGCATCAGTTTTTTTTTCTTTTTCTTAAAAACACCCACCAAAAATACGGTTCAGCATTTTCCATTTAAATGAAAATGTGATGCATGGATTAGCATTGGTCATTCCTAAATACTGTTCAGACTGTAATACAGATTCAAACTGTGCATTTCAATGAAAGATACCAACAATATGCAATTATCAACACATAGTGCATAGTGTATGGAATATAAGCAGCCAATGAATAATAATGTATTTGTATATTTTTGTCATATTTGAACCGGCTGATGAATTTGCAGTTTTATATTTGGCCACTAGAGAGCTGCAAGAATCTATTCAAGTGTGTTGAAGATTTAATAAGGAATAAAAATTCCTTTAGGATTTCATTTTCATGGCAGGGCAGAATTAGGTATTTTGCATTTTGTGTGATTTTATTCTGTACCAGATTTCAAAGCAGACGAAATGTCTACATTGTTACATTTACATTGAGCAGATTGTGCGTTTTTTAAAATAATTTATGTATGTGCTATAAGTTCCATCAGCAAAAATATACCTTAGAAAGGAACAGAAGTAATTATAGAAACCATAGGACAGGACACTTTGAAGTCCTCTGTCCTAAAAAATAAATGTACAGGATGATCAAAGACTAAATACATTATTTTATAATACTCCACTAAATCTTTCAGACTGCATGTTTCTGTGTCTGCCTTTTTGACCTCTTAATCCTTCCTTTGATTTCTTGTGTTTCTCAGATGTAACAATGTGTCATCTTTAGAATCTCAATATGAAAAAGGAAGAAATTGTTAATGTCACTGGTCTGCTCATGTCTTCACATTCCTCATCAGATGTTTAGTTGTTTTCACCTCATCTCATTTCTTTAATAGATTCATATGCAAAATCATCATAGGAATGTTGGAATGTACTGACTTCAGGGAAAACTTCCCTTTGCTTATCTGAATATTTTATTGAACAGTACTGCTGCTGAAACATACTGAGAAAGACATAAGGTCTTAGGATACTGATCTGTCATACAAATTAATACATTTATACAGTAGGTGTTTGCATATATGGTTGGTTTGTATAGAATAATTATATTAGCCAGAAAATCTTCCGTTGCTAAAACTTTCTAATAATGGGCATTCATTCCTTCTTCATATGGGTGGTTTAGCACGTGAACAACATATGAATTGAATACATTTTATTCATTTTGTATCCATCAGGAATTTTTGTGAGTATGGTAAAACTTTACACTAATGGTCTGTTCATTTGGTATTCATCAATAATACCCTGATGTCCGACATGATGAGGTTATGGTTAACCACAAGAAAAACAGTACAGCCTCATAGTCAGCCATGTCACAAACTCCTGATTATTGCAAAGGATTTGATATATAAAGAATGTAAACACGTATGTGTTTGAGGCAGACCGAGGAGGAAGGCAGTCTTGATGAGTTCCTTCCTGTCTGAGTTATCCGCCAGAAGTTTGGAAAAGTGCTAATTAATGTCTGATCATTCAAACATGTATAATTTAAGTTTATTGCACCTCATGAATAAAGTTGATTAAATCATCATGAATGTTGTTGAATTGCCAATGTTTTCCTAATTCATTCATATGATGCTCCTAACATATCCACATTGATCATGTGCTAAACTACCTTTATTCAGTAGGAATTAATGAACATTATTCAAAAGTGCTAGAAACCATATCATTCCAATTATATGTCCTGATGGAAAATATGCAAAATCTCTCACTTCATGTGATCGGAATATTCATATCGCAAAAAGAGTGTATCATCTGAAAAGAAAGTATATTGATTTTTTTTGTACAGCGTTTAATCCAGATGAAAACAGAGAAACCTACCTTCCCACAAAAAAAAAAAAAACAATGCAATGTTTTCTTGAAGCTGGGCCAGGCCTTTGAGGTCTAACACATTAGAACGCTGATATAAAAATAGACGGAGAGACCATATGCATGTACAATACACTGGATGATTGTACTGCAGAAGATCAGGATAATTTACCCCCAGGTTCTCTGGGAAGCAACTTTGGTTTAATTAATCAATATTTGAGCTGAATCGGCCAAACATTTTAGGCCCTGTTATCTGGTTGGGTTACCTTTACTTCATTTATGAATATCATGTACATTTATGTCAGGACGAGTTTATCATTGTTTTAACTGAACTGTACTACCATAGGTGCAAGGTTGCGTGTGAATGTGAATTGAGTGGCCACATTATTAGGTACATCTTCCCAATTGTGAATTGGCCTCGATTTTTCCCTCAGAACAGCCTGAATTGGTCAAAGAATGGACTCAGCGATTTTGGCCAAAGCACAGGGAGTCCCATAGCTTTTGCTAACTGTTGGTGGATGTCTACTCATAATCTTCGTAGCCCACAGATGCTCAATTGGATTGAAAATTGATGACTAGGAAGGGCCACTGCAGTGAGCTAAATTTACTGTTGTGGAACCGGAACCTTGATAATCCATGTGGCATGGAGCATTATTCTGCTTGAAGAACCCATTCATTTGCAGTTGGGTTGGTTGGGAAGGGATGCAACCATGTTCAAGGAACCCAATGTGTGCCACTAAAACACACCCGCACTCTCACACCGCCACCCCCAGCCAGCATTGTTCACACTTGGCAGGATGCATCCCATGGACTCCTGTGGTATTCTCCATATGCTGGTCCTCCCATCAGCGTGAAAAAGCAATTTCTTGTTCAGATTTCTGTAGCCCACTCCAACCGCAGTTTCTTGTTCTTTGCTGAAGGGGGTGACACTCGGCAACGTGTCAGTTGTCATACCCCATCCATGACACTCCAGGACAAGTTGTGCGTTCTGATATTTTTCTTTTGCCACAGCCAGTTGTATTCGGCTGTTATTTGATGGACAGTAGCCCATCTTTCACCCTGTACAACAGGCATCAGCCTTTTTCGAACAACAACCAGTTTCAGACCACCGGGCCATCATTAGCTAGATGTTTTATTGTGTGCTGTACTATTCACAATACACCTATGACACTGATTACCCCAGCAGGGTTGCTTTTAGTCATAACATGTGATGCTGTCACTGACACTGACACTGACAATATATACAGCAGGTACAGTTTTATGGTAACAAGGTTGCTTTGACATACAATAACTGAAATGAAAATGCTGAAATGCCACCAATCTGTACAATATGGTTATCATAAAAAAATTCCCATCCCATGATACATTCTTGTACACTTACTCGCTGTATCAAACAAAAACCTGTCCCATGCGTTTCAGGGGCCTTACCTGGCAGGCATAGAACGTGACCCAGGGAATGTCAGTCCATTACAGGGCCAGGGACACCCACAGCATCCACCACAGTAACTCATAACTACTGGCACGTGCCAAAAACCAGTTCAGAAAAATCTCAAAGGGGGTGTGTTAACCCTTTGTTGTGACCTCATGGAGTAACATGATCCACGGCGAGTATACTGAAACCCTAATGTAAACAACACATCCAAAGGTCATATATACTCAATTTTAATGTGACTTATACAGATTCTGGCTTTACAGAAGTGGGTGATTTGTAAGCTGTCTTCATTCACTCAGTCGAAATAAGTTACCTGAAGTTCATTCAGCAATGCATTGGCTGTAAAAATGCATACAGTTTAAGTAGCCTGGGATTACTGCAGTGATGGTGGAGTGTTTCCAGGACAGACAGTTGACAGGCAGCTAATGCAATCAGCTATGAAACGAATCTGGAATAGCTTTCACATGAATGACAGTACTGAGGGACATTGTATGCTTAATGATAAATTGAGTGTGCAATGCACAAGGTATACATTTTTTCTATTGTTATATCGATGGAAATATAAAGGTATCAAATATGTCCTTTGAATGTCCGCTGTATAATGGATGGATAAATCCAGCCCAATACATTAATTATCACTGTGTGAGGATTTAACATACATGTAACTTGGTCATAATGTGAAGTAAGCCATGAAAGCATGAGTAAAACATGGATATCAGCAAAAACTATTATTATTATTGCATGAGTGATTACAGTAAAATGTAATGGTGGGGAAGTCTTTGACATTGGACAAAAACCTGTTTGTAAAAACCAATTAAATCAAGCATATAGAAATTTATGACATCTACTGATTATAGTAAAATTTCACAAACATTTAGTAACTTTAGGTTGGTATCCAGGGTGCAGATATGCAAACAGGAAACAAGATTTGGTCATTAATGAGAAGCAAGGTTCTCATGTACTGTGTTTTTCCACATTCGTGACACAAAATTCACACCATATGGAGTGTAGATAGAGTATATATATTTTTTATTTTATTTTAATTACTGTAGAATGACTAGCGTTATTTATTGTTGAATGCATAGCAGGCTTTTAGTGAAAGGTAATCAATTCTCCTTAAAAATGATACTGATATCGCACGGTGTACGCGACTTTTAAAGAAACTTCATCATTGCTTCAATACGGAGGGCTTAAAGTCATGGAAAAAATTTAAATTGTTTTTTATTTGAGCTCACTGTTACCATGCCAAAATATTGTTGCCAGTATTTATTTATTTTCTTACTGGTAAGATGTTATTTATTTTTATTAAAGTTTGTCATTACCAAAAGCATGCCGTTAACAGTATTAAAAACTCGGCATTCGTCATTGTCGTGTTCCACATTGTGGATACGATTTATTCTCCCTCTCGTTTCAGCTGTATATCCCAACTAATTCGCTCCCCACGTGAAAGTAATATTCAGCACCACGGCCAGCAACTAAGAAGTGGAAAATATTCTGTGTCAATCGCATTATTTCATCGGTGCAGCAATCATTTGTCGTTTGCTAGCGGCCCGTGGGGTGATACGACCAATCATGTTATAAAGGGGCGGGGAGCATGCAGCGCTTCAGTAGGTAAGGTGGGAGCTCCTACAGGAGAGAGTCGCGATTGAGCAAGAGAGATGGGCTTCGAGTTCTAAATTCTTCAACATACAATACCGTGCTTATTTGGTGAGATTCGTCACGGCTTTTCTCGCAGTGGCTGTGAAGAGAACCATTGAAGGGGGACAGAGGCTCATATTCTGAGACTCGCCACTTTGTGTCGTCTCACCTGCACACGAGGTGAAAAGGATAGGAGCCCTATAATGGATCAAGACAAATACCTACCAGAGCTGATGGCCGAAAAAGATAGCTTGGACCCTTCGTTTGTTCATGCAATGCGTCTTTTGGCGGAAGGTAAGATGCAATGATGTTTGCTTAGTTTATTTACTATTCTCGACGTGTTACAGATTGTCCCTCAGTTATGTCGAAAGGAAGGTTTAAGCGCAAATATGTACACTGCACATTCAACATTTTGGTAATTTTTTTAGGAACTGGCGAATGGATTTGTTGGACTAGTAGAATTTAAACATGAAGGAACCCAGTCTCGTCTTCTTAACATAAATCGATTTTCGTCCGTATCTGAAATGTTATGCCTACGGTGGGATTCAGCGCAGTTTGTTACTGGAAGGTGCTGCCGTTATTGTCAGTTTCTACTAATAAGTAACGCAACACTCATTAGTGTAAGCTTATTTTCTTTTTCTGGAGTGACTATGTATGTGCTAAATGCTATGGGAAACTTGATGGATGGGCGTTTTTAAATTACACTTTCAATCGCAGATATTTAATTCGAATGAATTCAGAACATTTTAAACAGCTCAGATATATGACACGATCAGCGTAAATCAGAAAATGCAGCCCTTTTCCTGTCGCTTTCACAAGGTAAAAAGAGCGTTTTGAATTCTCTGATACAGATAAGCCTATCAAGTCCTGACAAGCCTTAAAGAAAATCACATAAAAAGGTATTACACACTATTCCGCAAAATGGGGTTTCTTCAAATTTGTACATTATTCAATAATAATACTGCCAATACTACTACTTATAATAACAATAGTACTACAAACAATAATAGTAACACTACTGCTAGTACTACGACTAATAATTAATCATAATAATTACTTATGTATAACTAAACAGCAAGATGCATCATGTATCAAGGGTTATAAACAAAGGGCAATATAAGGAGTTATCTCATGGCATTTAATTTGATTACTGTTGTACTAAGTACAACAGTGATTTGAGTCATCAGTCTTTGTGTAAACTTAGCATGATCACAACACCCATTGATGTATTTTACCAGGTTTGATGAGGAATAACTGCTTAATAAACACGGCTCTTTACTTTCATGACAGCTCCCTCCTGGAGCATTATGAGAGCAATAATTAAACACAAGACTTCTTGCTTTGTCAAACCATACCGGTACATCTTATAGAGAGGTTGACTTTCTAAGGTTGCATTCGCCTCTAATTTGGCTTTGATTTTAACGTTTCGGCGACAATAAGGCACACAGTGAATGGTTTACATGACAAGCCTGAACAAGCGGTCACATATACTTTTCTTGATTGCAGAGTACACTGTTTCCTGGACTCCGTGAGAAGTTTGTGACTTGCTTTTGAGATTTTTGAGGGAGAACGCACACAATCCGTTCCTCTGTGAACCGTGCACTCCTGTATTAGGGCAATTTTTTAAATCAAGTCTCTCAGATCAGTGAGCATCTTCACTCTTTTATTTACCTTGACAACTGCAGCATTGATGAAATTCAGTTCCCCTTAATGGTTTGACCTTCCCTCAAATAAAAAGAACATTTCCCCTCTCAATTTTGAATTCACTAAATAAATTCAGTAAAAATGGCATATTTAACAACGAGTCTTTCGGCATTCATGCCACATCGAAATGATACCCAACTACAAATCCACCCCGTTGACTTTCAGTTCCTTTAAGTAACTCTTTTCTTTAAGTGAAAATGTGGTAGTCAAGGCTGCTGCCAAGAGTTAAACTGGCTAATCTGATCATGGTTAATAGTCACCACAGCATTCGTCTTTGCCCAACGATAGTATTATTGTGTGGTTCCTTTTTTCTCATGAAATGAACATAAATGTCAGGTGAGTGACACATTAACGCGTGCTTCCATTAGCTGCCATGGGATCAGTCATAGTATTATGTGTCAGTTTCATGTCAGTACTAGTTTGACTGGGGCACTTCCAATAAAAATAAAAAAAATACTTAACAGCATGGTTGTGATGCATTTCATTGACCCTCAGATGCTCGGTTTCTTCTCCGCAGTCCAGGCCATTTCCATAGCATGGTGTTGTAAATGTATGTAAAACAATGACTATTGTGTATCAGCTTGGAAAATATACGTAATGTGAAGATAATTTAAGGAACTGCTGAAGAGGTGTTTGGAATTTAATCAGTCGAGTAATAAATCATTTTCTGCTGTTCAATATTAGCCCAAGGCAAATTATCACTAATTTAATACAACAAAATCATGTCGGGATTACATTTCCAACTTACTGATGTCACGAGAAGCCACTCTATTGGCAATCAGACGTAGGGTTGCTTTTGTTTATTATGTGGCATGGGAGACTTCATGGGAGACCAAGAGTATGTCTAAAGCAGGCAGTGTGATGTCTGTCTGCCTTTCAAACATCACTTGGTTCTGGCCCCTAAAATCAACAATGTGCCAGCAGGTCTGTTTGGAATGAATAGCGAAAACAAAATGCAAACCAAGACAGAATGATCCAAGGGCATTTCAAGATTATATACAAAGTAATGACACTGTATGCCAGTTTCTAAAGCTTGTAGTGAAGATTTCCATTAACTTTTGACAATAATAAGCGCGTTCTAATCTTATGCGTGGGGAGAGATTGTATCTCGTTTTCTCAGTTAATAAGAGACATTCCACAATGAGGCTAATCAGTCATTTGCACGGTTCCAATCAAAATGAATTAATTTGTTGGTGGACACCTAGACCTCGATTTGATGTCACTGGAGGCATGTCTGATACGAGCTACTTGAACGCAATACAGGGAGGACCGTTACCGGGGGAATTTAAGAGGTGACAAACAGAGGCTTGCAGCTGTTTTTCCTTCTCTTTAAAACCATGTGTAGGTTTTTTGTTGTTGTTGTTGTTGCTGTTCTGTTTATCAGAAAGTGGTAGATGTTCTGAATCCTACGAGGAAGAGACAGGGAGACAGCCAGAGGGAATGCACGGGTCATTGGTTACCTGCCATGTGCTATTTAGCCTTACCACTTCCTTATTAATCTCTGCCAGACACCCTTGTTGTATCCAAACGCCTAATCATCTCCTTGTACGGCATGCACAGAGGCCCTGAATAGAAGGGGGGGGGGGGCGCAACTGCCAGTGACCCTGAGATTTAATTCAATTTCCCAGGCAATTGCTATACATGAACCGCTACTGCTGAGTTTAAGTCCAGTAGATCCTACACAATGCTTATACCAGGCATAGTTTGGTTTGTGAATCACCCAGACCTCAACAAGGAAGGCTGCCTCTGTGTTGAGCATGTTCTGACCACGAGCTCTTATAGACACATGCTAAGCCCAGACACAGTCTTGCCATGAATGTGAAAATAGGTACTCACGCATGCAGTTGTATTCTCAGGGCAAATCCTTTAAATGAAAAGGTTGGTGAAAAAGAGCAGGGGCTCAATCACCTACACAAAAACAGAATGTGACTTTCTGTTTGTCCCATCAAATCAAACTAAAAAGTCTAAATCAGGTCAATTGTGAAATGAAAAAGTTTGATCCAGCAAAATAAATTCAAATACAGTCATAAACAGCTTATAATCGATGTCTGCTTAAAATATGAACTCAATTTAAGTTAGTTCAAAGCATTCACAAGATAAAAGTAGTTTCGTTTTTAAACACACAGATATAAACAGTATATAATCCGATGTTCACTAAACAAAAGCAATTTTTTTGTTTAGATTTAAACCCAATCCCAACCCTACTCAAATCTAAAAAAATCCATACATAGATGCATATGTTTTGATGTGTATGATGCAAAATAAAACAGATATGTTACATTTGACAAAACAAAGATATGTTGCGTTTGATATTGCAATCCATTATTGGTCCAAAGGTCACCTTTATACTGTAAGTATCTTCAAATTCTATCAGTCAATTTTATCTGTTATATCGCATTTTTACGGACAGAATTGGTCAGAAAGCGCTGAACCGATCGCATTTTCCAAAGGGAATCGAAAAACCAAAAAACCCACGGAAAATTATTCCGTGACCCCAGAGGCAGTTGAGAGAACTCCTGGAAAATAACGGAATAGTAGACACACACAGAATAAAGCAAACCATAGATAATTTAGCATCTTACAGGTTTATCTTGCATTCCTAAATTTGTAACCTGGAAGTGGTTTAGCCTGTCCTGGTATTTGTCCAGACCATTAAAAAAAATTAAGCACCCAATGTCCAGAGGAAAAATTTGACTATTGCCTAGTATCAAAGCAAATGCCAGAACTCTTTAAAACGTAATAACAACCCTGAAGGACCATGGCAGTATAATACATATTTTTAACATGGTTGTCGCAGTAAGTTGAAAACCAAATCACAGACCATGTTTCAATACCGAAAAGATCCAGTTAATACCTTAATCACATTTTTAATTTGAATTTCACAGCTGAAAAATAACATGCATAATTGTGTTGCTTAATGAAGGTTGCAAAAAAGAAGTTGTCTTCACACTGTCTCAGAGATTATAAAGACAGAAAAATGGTTCCATTAGTAAAGTCATCTGTGTCTCTCTGTAGTAATGGAAAGGAAGTTTTATACCGTGTGTTGGGGGGGAGGTGTTGTCGGACTTCATGAAAAGCGTTTTACCTTCTGAGATTCTGAGAAAGGAAGGAACTAGCTTTTAGTGGGTTTCTCTGAGTGAAATTCCACAAAATGACCCCCTGAACTCTGCTTGGTGATTTAAAAAAAAAAAAAAAGTGGTATTTGTTTTGTGAGTTGAATGGTGTGGGCATCTGTTTATCTAAAGTATCTAAAGTTGAGAAATGAACTGCAAGAAAGGTTTCCTTGTGATTTTGTATGACCATGCTAGGGTGGTGTAGCCTTGAACTCCTGATGTGGGTTGGTAAGAGCCTCTGGCATTTCGCACAAGCGTTGGCTGAGACTCAGAGAAATGATGCACTTAATGGCTAAAATGGCTAAAATGCAGCCCTGTTTTGAACGTTCTGCTATTCCAACAGACACACATCTCTCCTCCATGAGAATTTTTTTCTTCCGGCTCTAAGCAATGCAAGAAGAGTTAAGCAGTCTTTAAAGGCTTACGGCTGGACCTCCACACCCCTCGTTCTGACTTTAGTAAACATAATAATCCTTGCCCTGGAGCTGTGCACATCTACTGTGATTCAGCCTTCAAATGAAATGTGTCTGACGTGCAAAGTAACTTTGAATCTCAGACCTTACACCCGCTTCCAGACATAAAGCTGGTGTATGGTTTTGTTCAAGAACTCTTCCTCTGCTGTTCACTTACTTGGTGTCCTAGAGTCGTGTTTCCCTCCTACATGCGTGTAAAATGTCTTCATTATTCGACAGAGTGGGAAGGCAGTGTCACTCTTCAGGGGCTGCACAGCCTGTCGTGTTTATTTGACCTATCCCTAGAAAAAGAAGCAGCCACCATCTGATAACACACTTTACAGGAATCAGTAGTGAAAGGTAACTCCTAAATCCACTGGACTTCAGGCCCCAAGGACTGGATTTGTCAGTATATTTTGAGATGTCAAATTATCATGACAATTGTTTTCTTCTAGTAATAACCCATCAGAACAACTTGCCTGGAGTGATATCTATCCCCTCCCCTTTATTATACTTTGTGTAGTTATTGAACAGAACAATTTTTTATTTGACTTGACCTGGTTCTGTCAATGTAAGATTTCGTAATTAAACGCAATGCATGACCAAATCATTCTCAAATGGTGCCTATAAGCTCCATTCGTCAGGGTAAGAGTCAAATCCCGATCACCCAGATCCCTCACTGTTTGTTTTCACTGCCTAATAGTCAGAAGGTGTTTTGAGTATGTGAAATGTACTGTGGTTTTATCAGATAAGAATCAGGCCAGAGAGAAGTGCAACAGATTTTTTTTCTTCTTCTAAATGCTGTTAAATAAATAATGCAGCTGCAAGGTTAGAAGAAGCACGCTGGATCGTAGGGGGGCAGGAGTGGCTCTCTCATCTGTGATGAAAGATAGAGCTCCCTGGATGGGTTTCTGACAGAAATTAAAATGATGGAATCCCATAATCGTCTCCCTAGGTACAAACGTGCCATACCACCAATGAGTTCAGTTCCAAACATGCGGGTCCATCTAAGTTGATCTTAAGGCGTAAATACCTTCAAAGGAGTTACAAAACAATTTTATTCTTGTGACTATTTCATTTCAAATCCCTTTATTAGAATTGAATGTGACATGTCCGCAACATTTCATAGATATTGCCTGGAAGTTGACCGAAGCCTCTAGAACATCGTAAATGTAAACAGATTTTCAAATAATTACAGATGTCTTAAAGGGATACTGATTTACACACTGGACCTAAAAAAAAGTCAATTTATTTATCAATGAATAAAAGCCTGGCACATATTTTTTTTATCAATAGCCAATATAAAAGTCAATATAAAAAACTTTTTTACTATGTATACGTCCTGCTACTAGAGCTCATCTATATATTAAGTGACAGCATCTGTACCAAACATGTTAGATCTTGACATGCTACATCATTCTGTTTTTGCTGTGACTAGGGGGGAACCTTGGAAGTGGTGGGGTGTGGGGGGGGGTTACTTAATCTAATATGTTTCTTTTCATATCGATGACATAGTTTGGTAGATCATGTAATAACCGAATTTAATGAGATCAGTGCCAGGGCCATTACTTCCAAAATGCTTTTTAAAATTCTCGTGCCAGCACTTACTTTTTCTGACTTAATTAATGTCAGTCAATTTCCTGATTTAGTTACAGCTACCCAATGGCTCGAGGACCCTACTGTGCTGACATCTGACAACCCCAGTACTCAAAGATGCAGCTCATTTCCTCCCGCTGCCTGCGAGGCTCCAGAAAACCGAAAAGCAGTGTGACTTTTCTCTTTTCCATGCGACTAACACCTCCATCAGGCAGGGTTGTTTACAAGTAGTGGCAATATGGGAGCCCTCCGTGGCATAGAAAGGATCAGAGAGTTGACTGGGGTCTAAGCTGATTTTTCTTGTGTAAGTTGTATAGGCCTCAGACATTAGAATAGCGAGTTTCGTTTTTCTCTTTATTTCCTAAACAGCTAGTTTGGGCTCTCAAGGATATCATAGCCATGCAAACATGGTTATTCTCATTTTCCCGATAAGCTGGGCTTGCTCCCTTAAAGACTCAATAATTAATCGAAGTATTTTCATAAGCAGACCCCTTTGAGAACCCCTTCTCATCGCCCGGGCTAAAAGTTTGCTGCAGGACGTGCCACCACTTCTTATTGCGTCTGGTGCATTGATGCTTGTACAAAAACTAATCTCTGGGGTCGATGACATTGATCTGGAAAATGCCCACAGACAAGCATCATACTAATAAAAACATTTCACCTCTATCATGTGGACGAGATCCCGGAAAATGTGGAATCGTGCCATACCAGGATGGAATTAGCCACCTTCTAAAATACTAATTTGACATACATATTCATGATCGGGTAGAGAGCTGTTTTAACTGGCTAAAGGTCTACTCCCCTCTGATCACCATGTATTGTTTCAGCCAAATATGTCAAAGATTCTCAAGTCTTCTTTTTCACCTCACTGCATATTCGTTCCCTAGAGGCAAAGTTATTGCGCTGTAATTTTAACGCCATTCTTATTTTAGCTAACAATATCTCCTTTTTTATGAGGTTCAAATCCCTTTGCATCTAAATATCCAATTTCTAAAACAGATTTGGCAGTTTTGATGCATGAAAGTACATCAAAACTGCCATGCTTTTTCATCCATAAAAACAATCGGAAACACAGCTCATATAGTCACCAATGCATGAAATATATCAGTGGCTATAGATGGAAGCTACATTCCATTTCCTAATAAAAAGTAAACAATCCCTCAATTAACATTTTTTAAAAGTTCTGTAGTTCTCTGTTTTGTTTGTAGTTATTAAAGCCTATTTTAATTGACGTATTTATAAAAGGAAAACGCTTTTTGAAGCCAAATATTTCTTTCTCAGTGCTAATCACAACTGCAGTGTTGGTGACACTCAGACAAAAGAAAGAAAGCTTTCCTGTATTACTTTCAAACCATGTAATTCCTTATTCTACTGCTACTTTGTAGAAATAAGAAATAATTTATGAAAGCTGAAAATGAATGCCACGACGGAGCATATATGCTGTGCGAGGATGGGGAATCACTTTGAAATAAATGTATTCAGAGCACTGAATAATTTATGCTCACATATTACTTTGGTTACATAATTCTGAGACACCTCAAGTTTGATCAAAAATAGGCTTTCCAACCACTAATGGAATGTTTTCAGATTTTCAACTTCAACTAGAAATTAACTATTGAAATAAATTTATTTTTGAGAGAGAGCGAGAGAGATAGAAGCACGCTGTCTGTTAATTATTGCTTTTATTTCAAACAGTGTTAAATTATGTGTAAATGTATAAAGTTCTGTCATAGTATACACTGTAAATATTGTTCAATGAAATCTGTTTACAATGAAACACGTTTCCAGAATTTTTTTGTTTTTTAAGCTGTATTAATGTTCATGGCTTCAAAAATCATCAATTTCTAGAATGTCAAGTTCTTCTTCCTAAAGGGAAGGGATTATGAGGGGTGGAAGTAACAAAAATGTTAACAAAATTAACATGTCTTAAAAATCCAAAATATATCAAATGCGGCTTGGAATAACTATTGCCCGAATCTCAAATGTTAGCATTGTTGCTTAAATGGCCACCTCTCATATAACATAAAAGCAACTTGAATGAAAAAATGCGGAACCCCAATGTTTAAGCTGCCACTATTCATTTGTTACAATCTGGAGTGTTTTCACTGTTACGTTTTTCAATTGTATAGCTTGCTATTTGAGTTTTGCTATACAAGCAGTGCTAGCGAGAGGAGGTTTTCCTGATCTGCCCTGACACTGATAGTCATAGAGCTCAGTGTTTTTGTTAAGCTCATTGAAAAGAAACATTTTTTTCCCCCATCCAGACAGCTAATTAACCGGCTGAGAAAAAAATGTTTTGTGGAATACTCAAAGCGATTTGTATTTCTTTTGGAACCTGTATCCATGTGTTCTGACACATTTGCTATATGTATTGTAATATAGAGTTTCATCATTAACGGTTTAGCTGGGGCAGTTGGTGGAATAATGGTTAAAGCAACAGGCTTTTACCCGAAAGTTTGCTGATTCATGTCCCACCCCAGCTGTTTTATCCTTTAAGGTGCTTAACCTTAAAGCTTCTGTAAATATCCAGCTGAATGTAGAAATTATAAGCTGTGTGAGTTGCTTTGGATAAAAGTGTCTGCTAAGCAACTAAATTGTTTAGCCCACTTTGTACATCAGAGATGAAAAGTTGCTTTCCATAGAACGGTTCATTTCCGCTTGATATTTTCCTTGGTGCCGTTTCACGGGGGCCCTATATAAAATCTTACTTTGGGGGCTTATATGAATCTATTGAAAGGGAGAAAAAATGGACAGTGTGAGAGAAAAGAAAAAGAAGAGGAATCATTTGCTCATGCTGGAAGCCGTAAGTCACTGGTTTTAAATGGATGCTTCGTCACTTTGTTTGGTGGTTAGCATTCTTGCAGAGATATCACAGTTTCAAAGTGCTGTGTCCACTCATTCTGTATTCCAGCCTCAAGGTGGCAATCTTTCTGTCGTGAGATTATGTGATTGCTGTTTTCTCTGTTGCCCCAGTATTTTAATTTCAAGTCGTAATGGCTGTAACTGTAATAGGAAATACATAAAGAAAAATAACATTTTCTCTCTGTTCCAAACTAAGCACTATCACATACTCACAGTTTTTACAGTTTTATTTACCTATATGTTTTTTACATATTTCTTGTAGCCTACATATATAGATTTTGAACCTGGTGTAAATATCATGATAATGACTTTGGTCCCAGCTTAGAGCTGGTTTCAGTAAACGCTTTACTACAAGGATATCAATATATTCAGCTAAAACCATTATGTATAAAGGCTGGTTACTTAAGAACGGAACGCAATACTCAATATATTATTGATCACTGACTGACAAATTCAGACTAGTCAATGGATAACGTTTTTTTAGTAACATTTTTTATTTTTTACGTTTTCCGGAATCGATGGCATAACAGCAATGTCGAGCACATGCCAGACATCTGATTTCCATTTAATTTCACCACGAAAAAGTGTAAAGGGAAGTACTTTGTTACAGAGTGTTGAATCATAAATCCCACATTCTAACATTCTGGAATCAATAAATCACATTATACACCCTTTACTTTTAAAGGAGCTTTTCAAAAGATTTAAGCACCTCCAACACCAGGTTTTGAGCTAATTCTTTACATCCTTGTGTATCTTGAATATCAAGCCTGATCACTTTTATCAGTGTTAATTACTAAACATTGAATACTTTAATACTGATTTGGTTATAGGACTAGAAGTTGTGTGTGAGGACTTTTAGATATTCACAGCTGAAAGCACTGAGCTTACGTAGCAGACCACCTCGAGCACAAGTTTGCTACAGAAGGTGACATCAAAACCTGCAGCCAAGGCAGGAGTTTGATGGGTTCATGAGCTGGTGACTTGAGTCTAAAACTCAAATCGCTAATCAAATCCTCCTGTCAAGGTGCTTGAAGGTATGTGTGTATGTGTGGTAACAGCCCAATAAACTCCCTGAGTGCCTTGATCCAACACTAAAGGATTCTACCATGTTATAGTGATGTGTTTCTGAGTCCAGCTGTTTCTATAACAGTTGATACAGAATGATACATCCTAAGTGATTATCTGCTTCCCATGATGTAGCACTGCTGGTAGGTAACTTTTAGGTAATTTGGTGGTTTGAGAAGAACAAAAAAAAAAGTCAGTCTGCCAGAAAAGGAGCCTCAGTCAATCTAATGTAAATATGGGAAGTTATTTGTGGAAGAATGAGGCCGGACTCCTGCAGCACTTTTCCGAAACTTTGATGACTCCTCGTTTTAATCTATCCCTTGCT
>JAOVYW010000001.1:4413608-4436055 GCA_025775045.1 Hiodon tergisus
GCCTGATCCTCAGCCGGTGCTGATGGGCGTGCCCGGACCTCTCCCGTGCGTGTATTCGAGACGGACGCGTGGCACACTAGCCTAGACCTGCCGATTACAAAACTTTACTATCGAAATAATTTCACTGCTGACGCCTATAGGAAAGTGGAAAAACTACACAATGCATCATTTGCTAGAAGATGGTTTAACCAGGGAAAGCCAAGAAGATTAATTACACCTGATTACAAGCCTGTACTTCCTAAATCTCAGTACTACCCAAACTGCTGTCATGAGCCATAGGTGTGGGACCATTGATGATGAAACAAAACAAAACAAAAGCAGTCACATAAAGAAGTTTATTTCCAGTGTTTTTAAGGGTCGAATCCCTATTCAGACTGTACACAGACAAGACAGAATGGTCCAGTTTCAGGAAGTATCTTTTCATGCACTTGGGGATGTTGGGTGGAATTTGCTATCAACATGCCTATTAACAACAATTATAAGATCTTGGCATGGAGGGAATACAAATGTGGGTGGGAAGCTAAACATGAAATATATACATTTAAGTTATTTATTTTACAGAAATATTTAAAATTGAAGTCCCAATAAAATCCAGAACATAAGGGAAAAAATATAAAGATAAAGCACATTAAGACCCAACTGGAATGCCTGGAGAATGGAAGCTCAGAATTTGCCTGTGCTCGTAATTCTTAAAAAGATCTTTCCAAACGATGATAACATTGGAGGTCATTCACAGTACATCTTATATTTACGAGAAAGAAAGAAAGAAAGAAAGAAAGAAAAAGAAAAAGAAAAAAACACGCACATTATGGCACCTAACTAATCCAGAACCAATTAAATGAGGCACTTTTTCATAAACATTTAAGATTTGATTAACTTTTTTTTTGCATTCGAGTTACAGAAACTGATGGCGAAATGGAAAAACCACTGCAGCACGACGCTCCGGAAGGGTTTGTTCGGTACTCTTTTTGTCATTTAGAAGATCATATAAAAACATGGTTTTATTCTCATGTCGCTGGCTGTTAAAAATGCACTGCAAAGAGTTTCCACAGTACACAGCACAGGAAGCAGCCCATACACAGGCCGAACGCAAATAAAACACACTTCAAGTACAGATAGATGTACAAATATTTAAAAATGAGAATTTACGACAAGCAATTTAGCTTTAGTCCATATAACAGCAAGCATATACATTCTTCAAAGGATTACTGTAGGAAGAATTAAACTGTCCCTTCCCTACAAAAACAGCCATTCTCTTACACTAAGCAGAAATAAAATTATTCAGTAATACTTACTATAAGACAACAAAGTCTTTTTATTATGTCATGTGATCCGTGTTTAGGCCAGAGAAAAGTGATTTTGTAAAATTTATATTATGACCTTGCTACGACTGAAGCTCTTTTTCAGTCTTTCAGTATTACTTTAGTTTGACTAAAAGTGGATGAGGTCAACCTCTATTAAAATGAGAACACAAAATGTTTAATCCAGTTATTTTTGTGTGTGTTTGTGTGTATATATTTACACACACACACACACACACACACACACACACACACACACACACACACACACACACACTCTCGTGGAAAATATATTGTGCCGTAAACCAAGTTGACAAATGTTCATACATACTCTTTTTCTCGCGCACACACCTTGCCTTTTACAGATACTGATAGAAACGTGAGCGTACAACTTGCGCGCCAGACAGTTTGTGCGGATGTGCATCCTCCGCCAGGCTTAAGGCGCCCTTGTTCTTGTTCCGAGGACCGCCTCCGTTCTCCGCCGGGTGAGGGCTGTTAGATGGGGACAGCAAGGCTGCAGACGGGTTAGGGCTGGACCCCCGGCGTTCCTCGGGGGCGGCAGCGCCTGGGCCCGACTCGGGGCCACCAGCGCGACAGCGCTCACGGGCGATCCAGTCCCTGATTGAGAAGTCCTGTGAGTGGCATTTAGGCTTCAGCCGATCCATGGCAGACAGCTCCACCTCCTGTGCATCCCCCCCGCCTTGCTCTGTCCAGCCTCCAATGGCGGCCAGCTCTGCAAAATCCTGCTGCCCCCCCATGGTGTGCCTACGTCGGATGTTCTTCTTCCTGCGGGTCTCGGGCGAGCGCGCTTTCTGGGTGCCCACCCCGAACATGTCATCCGCCGAGCTCTTCAGGCGGAACTTGAGCCTCTCTGTGATCTTGAGCCTCCATGCTGGCTCCTGCCTCTCTGCCTCACCCTTGGGGGGGACGATGAGACTACCGGTGGACTTCCCCTTCTTCATGACGTCCAGGACACGGGACAGCCGGTTGGACTCCCTGTCGCTCCGCCCCCCTTCCGCTGATGACTCGCTGTCTGTCTTCTGCCTCAGGGACTTCTTCCTGGAAAGCGTGTCACATTCAATCAGCTTGTGGGAGGGGAAGAGGCGCCGGCTGTCCAGCCTGGGGGTGGTGTTCCCTTCAGTGCTGGGGGCCTCACCCACAGGGACCATCTCAGGGACGGGACCAGCGGTGAACACAGAGAAGTCGCTCTCACTGTCCGTCTCTGCAGCCCGGCCATCGCTGACCCGCTCGCTGCGCTCGTCATCCGCTTCGTCCCCCCTGCTTTCAGCCACTGATTGCACCTCGGGGCTTAGCAGGCTGGACTCAGCCGCAGTCAGGAAGGTGGCCGAGGAGGTGGTGGAGTAGTCCGAGGTGATGGAGCTCACCTCAGCTGCGCCCCCTTCGCCGCCCCGGACATCGGGGGCCGCCCACTTTCGGTGCCGGGCCCTCGGAGCCGAGGCCTGGGAGCTCATGGTGCCCAGGTCCGACGCCACCTCGTCATACTGGGAGGGAGGGTCGGAGAGGGACGACTTCCCTGCCACCTGCGTGCGATGACTGAAGCTAGGGGAGGGGGATGGCCCAAGTGACGGCTGCACAGAGGAGACCCTCTCTTTCATGAAAAAGGAGTTTTTCTGATCCGCATTGCCCTCGCCTGTCAGATCGGTGCATTTCCTGTTTTCTGTTCCTGCCTCCTGGGTTTCCTGTGTGCTGCTGTTCCGGTCACTCACATCCACTTCTTTCTCTTCGTCCGCTTTACCCCCGATGTCCCGAGGCCAGTCTGTGTCGTGGTTCTGGTCAGGGAGCTCCTTCCTCAGAAATACGGTGTCTAGGTCATCGTCTGAGCTACTAGGCTGCAGCTTCTCCTTGGGTTTCTTTCGTTTGCGGCTGGCTGCAGCAAAGATGGAGGAGACCAGCAGGTCTCTGCTGTACTGATCCTTCCCGGACCCCCAAGAGCCCTGCTGGGGAACAGAACCAGAGAGTCAGTGTGCGGCTAAAAGCAGTCACGGACGACAGAAATATCCATGTCTGCCAGAACCCTTCTCCAAACCAGTGGAGAGCCGGTACTCCACCTGTTCCATTGGAGGCGCTACAAACGAACGCAACAAGTGGGCAGAGGACCGTTAGTGAGGCACGTAACCAAGTCCTCTCTGCAGCAGCAGATTCTCGTTAGCACAATGTGATAACGTACAGTGCCTGCATCGCAAGCGGAGGGAAGCAGCCGGGCTTCTGCATGCAAACAATCAAGCTGTAAATGGCAGCCAGATGATAGGGGTGCAATGAAACCAGCAGTCCCTCTCGAAATTAATGCTCCAAAGCCAATAAAATGAGACAAAACACTGCACATTCAGGAGCTTCTTAATGTTTCTGACAAATCCCCAGCCAAAAGATATAATTGATCCCTCTGCCAAGAGTTTTAAAGGAAGATGGCACCTCATTTCGAGTTTTTGATTCGACTCGACTTATACTACAAAACAATGCCGTTTGATGTTGACATTGAAAATGAGTTTGCTGATGCCTGAAACCTTGACTACGAGATAAGTGGTTCTCTCTGAGACAGGCAGTAAATACTCTGACCAATGGACTGGTCAACACCAGCTCCAGAAATCAGGGTTTCTCACCTTCCAATATACCGGGAGGTAGGGGAGCGCACAACCAAAGTAGACGCACCCGGACAGATACTCACCTTAGATTTGGCAGAGTCACTAGTGGCCGAATCTGAAAGGGAGCGGGGGAGAGAAAAGAGAAGGTTAGTATTACCCTGAACCGGGAATAAGAAGAGAGCAAAGGGAAAGACAACACCCACAAGTGCATAATGTGGAGGACAGAGCAGGAGACAAAGTTCACAAAGATGGAAGCAGCACAAATTCCCAGATCACCACAAGAGAGCGCTGTGATCGATGAAGACAGCCTGAGGAAAAGGTTGATGTGGAAAATTTAAATAAAATGAAAAAGAAAAAACAAAAAACAAAAAAAAAAACTTCTCCACTAACATTATGTTGCACGTTACACTCAGATTCACAACCACTGGCAGATGCATTTTTTCCCATATGCGCGATTCGAAGTGTGATCTCTGGGCCTAGCTCAGGAGGCTCTCAGTTTTTTTTCCACACATCTGCTGAGGTGCATGTGTGTATGATCGATGCTCATTTTCGGGCATTCATAAATCATCGTAAAGTTCCGGTTGGAGTTTATTCCTAAACCAAACACCACCCTGACACTGCTTGACATCAAGAGAAAATGGATTTTCGTGTCAATTAATCTAAATCCAGGCATAATGAGAAAAAAGAAAAAAAAGTAACCTTCCATTGCTAATGACAGAATAAATATTGCTTTATATTTAAAATAGTGAACATAAGGAAAGGCCTAGCAGGAAAGAAACAAGCGTAATTCAATTCCATTAAATCTAAAACCTACACAAGATCTACGAGCAGGACAGACGGAACAACAGTAGCAATTGAATTATCCGATACGCCAACACAGCTAACATGGCTCCATAGAACTGACTTCGTAACACATTCTACCTGAATCTGTCATCAATGGGGGAAGGTTAGATGTGAACGGCATTTCATTGTTTTAATTCTGTACGAACTTACAGCTGTCTTTGCTCTTCATATGACCATTACATTTATCTGGCAAAACATTCACAGACAGTTGTCTCATTTTACCAACAATGTAACAAATCAAACGGAATGTTTAACGTGCTGAACTGCTGTGTATCAATAAAGACGAGTAAAGACTAGTGTTGCGAAGGAGCTGATGGGACAAACGTCACAAGCGGACTTGTCAGTGTGTTGTGGGTCAGAGTAGACTGTGAGGAAGGTGAGGTGGTGAGGCATGGTGTCTATAGAACGGCCTTGAAGTATGGGGGGGGGGGGGTAAACCACAGATGGCAGACATGACTGGGGAGGGGGAAGGGGGAGAGAAAGGGGCTAACGCTCAGGAGAGCTAGTACAAGAGAGGATGAGGAAGCTCCTCTGCAGATGAGGACAGGAAAACCTATTAGTCAGTCAGATTTTCTAAACCCTTGGGTTTTTGGGGGTGTATGTATATACACACACAGATTATTCTTTCAGATTTTTCTTTTACATCAAATATTTGATTTCGGGTTTTCTTTTTTGAATGCCCTCAGGCATAGGACATAAAGCTCAGCCCCCGACCACACCCCTTTGAGACACATGGTGGTATGCTACATGACTGGGGGGAAAAAAACCCATAGGCCGTACCATATTATTTCTCCTCGCGGACTGCTTCAGAAATAACGAGAAACAGCAGAAAGCCTTTCAGAAAGTGGGATTGATCTGTGCCAAGTATTCTTAACCGTAAATGTACATCACAGATGACAGTAAAAGTTTTTTGTTTCCCCCCCCCCCAAATTTACAAGAATCGGGGGTTTCTGCAGACTAGGCAGCTACATTGGGGACAACAATCCTCCTTCTTCCTACAGTTCCAGCTGTCCATCAGAGACATTACAGAATCCATCAGTGACATCACCGTGTGATAGGCTCCTCCCACTTGACCTGTTTCAAGATCAGTATGTGTAAATGCTGGGAAAGCCTTAGACGCTCGACAGGGAAAACTAGAGACAGAGGGATCATAGTTTTTGGGAAAGAACATGCCGGGTTAGTGTAACAGTAGGCAGAGTCACGCTCACCATAATAACTCAAACGGGGGGGGGGGGGGATACTTAAGTTCAACATAGGAAAAAAGACTGGAAGACAAATGAAATGTGCAAGGAAAAGAAACTAGGTGAAAAGCAAAAGGAAACAACTTAGAAGAAACAAAACTGAAATAAGGGTATTGGCATTTTAGGCATAAATGTTAACAAAATAATTTTAATAGAAAATGAAAGAAAACGCTGGACACAGGCAAACTATTTTAAGCAGTTCTCCATACGCTTCAAAATTGATCAATTAACCAGTACATAACCGATACAAAAGCTGAAATAGTTTGCCTAGCAAAGAATTCTGTGGCTTAGAAGGCTTTTTACATAATGAAAAGCAAATGAAAGGATGCAAATTGTACTGAAAACATACTTAATGTTATACATTATCTTCCATCATTAGAAATAACAAGTTTACAATACAGTTTATCTATATATTCAAAGCATGGTCAATTTCAATTTCCCAAAAAAGACACAAGTAATAGAATAGAGTTTGTTCACCCACCCCACGGATCACCTGGTCCAGGTAAGTTACCTGATACGTCTCCCGGGGAAATGCCAGTCCTCCCAATGTTGGTGAGCAGGTGGTCGATGTTTGGCACGGGCTGAGACTCAACCGCGTTGTCCTGCTGGACTGCATTCTGGGAGATGGGAGAGCAGAGGTGTGAGCAATGGGGGGTGCAGCCTCATAGGCCTGTTACCTGTTGCTCCAGCCATTGCCGTCCCGTCCAGGGAACGAGCCGGCCGGTCCACGCTAGCACCACAAATGGAACAAGGCGTGATTGATTGCCCAGTGTTTAAAAGGCTGTAAGCACATTTCCAAGAAAAGCTGCTACGTTTTACATTATAGTGAAGGAGTAAGTGCAATATTGGCTACCTTTGACTGAATGAAAGTTAGAAACTGAAACTGCGATTTATAGAATGAGCATAGAGCATACTGCTATGTATGTATGACCACAAACAGGGAACGCCTTCCTTGAGATGAAATTCTGATAAAAGCCACCCAAGGCAAGCAGTTGCAGCAGAATTCACCAGTACACACCATTGGTTCCTCGTTGCCATCCTCTGTGAAAAACCAGTTGTACTGAAAAAGAGAAGACGGGCGGTTTCAGAAAGGGGGAAACGGCCGGCACACTCGCAGCACTTTGTGCAGCTGGGGACGCCTCAGCTCTTACGTGCTGGATAAGGGTCTCAACGATTTTGTACTGGTCGGGCATGTGCGTGACCATGTGGGTCATGTTGTCCTCCGAGGTCCTGACCAGGGTCGGTCCAAACACGATGGCCAAGTTCCGTGGTTCCATCTGTAGGGAGGTAGAGAGTACAGTGGGTCAGTGGGGGTGGGGCCTTGGCTGGGTCCGAAGAAGGGATGTGATCCAAATGGCTATCAGACACTGAGGCTATGACTGAGGAAAGGGGAGTGATTGACATGGCTTTCAGACACAGCTGCTTCTTAAGAATACACTATACACCTGAGGCACTCTCAGGCATGTTTCAGGGGTGTGAGTCTATCCTTCAAGCTCTGCCAGGGAGGAAGCCTTCAGTCACTGTGACAATGCATCTTACCTTATTTTTCTCAGAGTTGTCTGCTACAGTTTTGAGGTGCGCTGAGAGGAACTTCAGTGTTTCAAAGTGATGGCTGGGCAGTTCGTGAAGCTGAAACAACAAGTCTGTCAGCCTTAATTGCTTCACACAGGTAAGAAACGATGCAAGAGCAAAAAAAAAAAAAAAACTCACCAGCCTCTTTAGTATTTTTAATCTTTCCACTGCATTTTCAGTTCTGTTGGCTTCGATAAAATCAGCATACTTTTCTGCGACGGCAAAATAAAAAACTGCTTAGTCCATGAATAAAACCTAAAAATCCATTGAAATGTAGTAAATAAGTGAGTGCAAAGGATCTGTACTAAATAACATTATGCAGTTAAAGATTGTCCACTAGGTGGCACAATATCAGCACAATGGCTAAATTTAGAGCAGAAGGGGTATCTCAAAGTGGAGCACATATCCATGGAAACATCTTTCAGCACATAATATTTGAATCAGGAATGGCCAATTATTTTGTGAAGTCATTCCAATTGTGCCAATGTAGATGCCCAAGAATCTGAAAGGAGATGCTGGTTAGCGTAAAGCTGAGAGATGCTCTCCTAATTTCCAGCCCAGCCCAGCACTGCCAATTGTGTTCTTATTCATGCACATGAATTTAACAAATACAGTGCAGTCCGCTTATAATGATCATAGTCCAGGACGTTTTGCTCACTATAAGGAAGCAAAAATTGTGGATTATTGTATTGCAAAAAATGTTTTTTCTTCAGCAAAGTTTTATCTTGGATAACCCTTTCAAATACGGCATTAAACAATACGAACATTGAAAGCTGTAAACACATAACATTTTCCCATGCCTATTATGAAATACAAAACCGTGCAAATTACAGTAGTAGCCTACTATACTGTAAAACAGCTCTGAGTCAGACCAAATTCCACAAGGACAAGTTAACTATAGAGCACTTACAATACCATTTGTTCATGATAAATAAAAAAAGATAACGGTTTTAACATTGCATCTTATAGCATCCTGCAGACACCATTGATTAACAAGTGTATTCTATCTCCCCTGGACCAGTGCCCTTGTCCATAACATTGTTCATTGGCCACTTTCACAAAGTGCTGAAAGAGATTTGTAAGACTAGGAAGATGTCACTTTTCATCATGGGGAAATTACTCTCTTATCCCTGCCATTTCGTATTTTGTCATTCTTTCTTGCATTCAACACATCAGGTTCTACCAAGAAGCAAAATTGATTTACTAATATTCATGTGTCATGCAAGCCAAAAGTTTTCTGATCAGTAAAAGTAGTTGATTGTAATTTATAAATATAAGTTTTTCACTATAATAAAAAAAAAAAAACTTTGCTGCTGGCCATTCCTTTTGGGATCTTACCATTGGTAAACAGGGGTTCTGGAAGCTTCCGGAAGAACGATTTGAGTAAACTGCTGATCACATTTAGGTCCCTCCATTTCTGCCCATAAATGAAACGGAAGGGAGACAAAGAAAGCGGGACTGTGTAATTCAAGTTCCAAATAATTGTGTACATGCTTACTCATATTAGAATTTTTCACTAAAAATCCAAAAGTGTCGTAAATCGCTATGAAGGTTTTTTTCTGGAACGGCAAGAGATCTGTGCAGTGACTCACATCGTCCTGGACGTCAATGTCATTCATGCCCTTGTTGTTAAGCTCCTCCTGCATGCTGGAGATGGCAGCGTTGTTGCCGGGGACCCTGTAGATCCCCGTGTACTCCAGACCTCGCTCTTCCACTAGATTACAGCACACCTCCACGATCAGAGGCACAAACTGGAACACAGAGTGACGTGTACCCTCACAATCAAAAACTGGAATACAGTGACCTGTACCCTGACAATCACAAATTGGAACACAGAGCAACATACACCCATGATCACAAACTAGACCAGACTGATATATACCCTCAATAACACAAACTGGATCAGACTGATGTACACCCTGAAGATAACACACTGTACCAGATAGGCCTATATCCTCACAATCTGGACACACAGGTGGACACTCAATCACACAATGACGTATACCGCCAAGACCACAAACTGGAATACACAGATTGACATATATCTTCCTTATTATCAACTGGAACACAGTGATGTGTTTCTATACACGTGTACAATAAACAGAAATATTCAAAACATCACAAAGCAGCACCATGTGTGCCATAGACACTAGCTAAGGTTTATTTATTTCAGTTAAATCAGGTTTAATTAATAGCAACCATAAATGAACACTCAATTTAAATAATTGCCACTCTCGACTTCCTGATACAATTAAGGAATTAAACAAGGAAAAATCTTTATGAAAGCTGGGCCTCAAGTAAAAGTCCTTACCCTGTTGTTCTGGGCAGGAGGGCAGTCGTCCAGCCGCACTCCGAACGTCACCCCTGGAGAGGGCTTCTTCTCGAAGGGCTTCCTAATGAGTCCCGGGATGCCCTTCCGGCGTGTGCCCTTGGGCGGGCTGCTATCGTCTGAGAAGACAACGCGGCAACATTATAAGAAAATGCCAACGCAACAACACAATCATTTGCACTTACACATGGGCAGACACAAAGGGAAACATACACACACGCACAGGGAAGCGCACACACACGCCCACACGCACGCACGCACACACACGCCCACACGCACAGGGAAGTGCATACACACGCACACACACACGTACACAGATACACTGAAAATCAGCTACCTTTGTGCAGGGCCTTCCTCTCAGAGTCCTGCCTTGGTGAGTGTGGACTGGGGGACTTGCTGTCCCCCTTTCCTCCCAGGAAAGGTCTGATGCTCAGGGACTGCCGTGAAGGTTTGGGGGAGGCCTCAGTCTTGCTGCTGGGAGGGCTGATGCAAACGCATACACAGTTACATCTAGGCAGTTGTAACAGGACTCTTCTAGCAATGACAGCTCACAGAGGACTTTGCTCACCTCATCATGGTGTTGTACTCTTTTATCTTCCTGCTAATAAGGTCACGGCTCGTAACACCAGCATACTAAAAACAAAGTGAGAAAAACTGCATTCAGTTTTTTTTACAATGGGAAACCAACACCTGTAGTACAATCAGTCTGCTATCAGTTAACTTAGACTAAGGAACCGTTTAAAAGAACACAGTGATGAAGATGTAACGTTGTATCTGCACTAGAAAAACAATTTTTTTGTGGTTAAATAAGAAATGTTGCCGTTTTAATCCATCATGCAGAATCCCCTCACTGAGAGCCCACTGAAGTCATAAGCCTGTGCTGCATGACTTGTATATAAAAATTTAGTGTTCATCCATTTATAAGCACTTAAAATTGTGCTTGTACTTTCTCAGGCAGTTTTGAGAGAGCGGTGGTTAAGTAACTGGACTGAAGTTACTAGAAGACCCTTGCCGTTGTAACCATTACGCACTTCAGTTGATATACAGAAGTATACATAGGACCAAGTGTAGAACACCCATTTTGAACAGCTTCTATATAGCTACTGAATACCAGGGAAAATATATTTAAATGTTACCCCTTCATTGTGCAGCCTCACTACCTCAAACAAACAGACCCACTACCCATCCGTTGCCCACCTCTTCGTCCAGGTTGCTATTCTCCTGGATGACCCGGATCCAGGAGAGCATCTCCTCACGGTCCTCTGCCTGGAAGAGGTACTCGCATTCCGAGGTGGTAAGCCGCAGCACGTTCTTGCGTTTGGTGTCGCTGTAGGAGATGTCAATCAGGCAGGCCCTAATGCTGATTGGCTGCTGCTCGTCCTCAGACTGGGAGGAGGCATGGGCCAGCCCCTCCTTCTTGTCCTTGTAGAGGCAGAGTGAGTTGCCGCGCAGCACAACGTACATCTGCTTCCATGGCCGAATCCCCCCGCCAACGCGCTATGGAGATTGGCAGAGAAGGGAGGGCTCAGGCCATGCATAGTAGTCAGGGCGGTCAGAGATGTACTCACTCCCAACCAACATATCAAGGACAAATGAGGATGAAACAGAATCCGTTTACTAGTGATACTGAGTCAAGTACCTTGCCCTTGTCAGTGTTCAGCTGCCGGAACTGAAGCAAGCCCTCTTTGGTGGAATCGCTGAAGACATCTGAGGAAGAGTCTCTCCTGGACCCAGAATCTTCCGAGGACTTGTCCGTCACCTAAACACAAGCACGTGGGTTTCAACAAAGTGGAGCGCTCTGTCGGTAGATCACCAATGACGCACAGCAGACCTCAGCTAATTCAGCCTCCAGCAGGTTGTGTTTTTCTCTTGGAACATCAGGATGTAAGTGTAGATGATGAGGAATTGGCATTGATCTCTCGGGGTAGAACTTGTCCACCTCCACCCAGTCTAGTTTAGCCCAGCCTTGGCCACCTCCACCCAGCCTAGTTTAACCCTGTCCACCTCCACCCATCCTATATCAAACTGTCAGACATGCCCTTATACCCTCTACCGGACAACCAAGACTGGATCTGATCAAAACACTCCCAATTAAAACATTGTAAACTTCCTTAGAGAAATTGACTCAGACACGTCTACGTTGCCATGAAATAGAAGATATAACTAGGAGGAAGAAACAGAAGATTTTACAAAACAGGATACTGGCATGACAAGCTTTCTATCTCTTCAAATATTTGTGCCATTTCATTATCTTCTATGTTCCACGTACTATCCCCCTCAATGTTCTGCTCATGACCCTGTCCCTAAAGTGTAGTCACTCTCCTGTTCTTTACCATCACTTTTTAAGTGCATGGGTGTTTTCGTGCACGGACTGCAGCTTTTTCGGCAGAATTATTAGCTTCATTACCGTTTCCTCAGAAAAGGTTATGCTCCAGCTGTTAACACATGATTATGTGTGCAAACATTAGTAATACTCGTTCCGTGTGACTATGATTAATTTCACAACATCCTAAAGACATTGCAGGTACAAAATCCCAGCAGACTCACCTTTTTCAGGCTCTTCAGACCAGGTATGTGCTTAATGGATGACCCTCTAACAGGAAGATAAAACAGAAAGAGCACAGCTGCATTAGAAAACTGCACTGGTAGCATTGATAAACACAATAGACACCCTTGCAAAAACACCCTGCAGGATGATTGCGTATCTGGGAGAATATATGCTGGCTTATTGTAGGCCATATTTTGGTAAGAGTGGAAATGCAGAATGACTTACGCTCTTCCTTCCTCCCTATAATTATCCAACCCCTCGTCGTAGGACTTGGACCTCTCTGTTTTGGCATCAGAGTCAGATTCCAGTATAGTGAGCCGTAGAGAATCTTCAAGTTAAGGAAAAAAGCAGAATACATGCAGCAGCGTCAGGTGGCAGTTAAAGCTCCATAGTTATAACCAAAAGGTCACTGGTCGGAATCCCAAAACTCATTACGTAAGCTTAAGGTCCTGAATCAAAACTGCTCCAGTAAACATCCAGCTGTATGAATGGCTACAAAAAACTAAGGGATCTCTGGATACAAACGTCAGCAGCTTAATAGTTGCTAAAATGTATAGGGCTACCTCCCTCTCATGCCATGTCACCAGAGGGTACTTAACAGCACGCTGGAGGACGAACAGGGTCTAGGGGAGGGTTTATTTCTCTAGCCATTAGTTGGCCCATTGGCTTGCTCAAATTTGGGTCAGAGCTCACAGCTTGGTTCCCCAATATATTCTCAAGGAGCAGGGAAGGAAATGGGAAGGAAAACCAAATGACAACCTCACTCAACACAACCAGCGCTCACCTTGGTCGTGGGACAGCTGGCGGCGGATGAGGGGAGTCGGTGAGGTTGGGCTGGGCGGGATGGTGGTGATGACTGGAGGGACAGATATCACAGCAGAGGCAGGAATGTGTGTGCCGTCATGGTCCGCGCTGGGGCTAGACGGCTCATCTGGAATGGCACAGCAGACATATGTTAAACCCCGTCCAGGAGGAGGTTCTGCTGACTGCGTGCAGGAGCTTACAACTACTTCCACTCCAATGTCTGAGTAGCAGGGACAGTCAGCTGACCAAAAGCTACCTTTTCCTTTAAGCCAGCTAGACTGAGGCTGACTCAACATTTAGTGCAGAGAAGAAAAGAAAAGTTCCTCAGGTATAAAAGGGTTTACACCCATCAGATTAGTGCAAAAGGTAGATAAGCTACCCCAGAGGTTGCTTAATAACACGGGCGGTACAACATCAGGGAAAATAATTTCATATTCGCTTGGAAACAGCAGCTCCACCACATCTGACACTGATACAGAATGATTGGACTTTATTAAGCTACATTTAAAACAATTAAAATGGGTTAAGGACACCAAGAAATACTTTCAGCCTTAAAACAACAAATGTCTAAAATATTACAAGTAGACAGTTTTCCAGAGACGTTTCCTGGAGAAGGCAGACCAAGCGTGTGACATGACTACAGAACCCCAGGGATCCACACCACGTAACCCTCAGCCTTTAGAGATATGATGCCTCCTACTTTGGTAACCTAATTAATCTCAGGATGGCCACCATTCCACACAACACACCTGAAATGCAAGAGGCAAAAAGTTTGTGTTTTATTGTGTTACAAAGTGTAGTCTTTGAACAGCTGGTCAATCACAAGCAGGCTGGGTAAAACACGCCCCCGTCTATTTCTGACGTGTCACTAGAAAAACACGACCATTGGGTAACAAAGACTAGGTTATTTTCAAACTTGCAATTATCTAGTGTGAAAAATGGTTCCCTCAGTTTCACTATTCATAATGGCGTCTTTCCATTTTTCCATGGTGTCTCAATTTTAAACGAATGCTAGCACTCGTCTGAGAAAATGTTCAAAACACTCACAGGAGATTTGTCGGTGTATGGTAAACGCAGAACACCTGTAATATTATAGACAATCAAAATAAACATCTGAGTGTATTCAAATTAGTGAGGTGTTATACTTCAGACTCGTTTTCCACCATAAAAGTTGTTGGTTTTGTAATCATGCACTGCTAGAAAAGAAACGACAGAAGAACATTTAAACCAATTGAAAAAGTTTTGAAAAATAACTGAAAAATTCAATACATCCGACATGGTTAAGACATTTGAAAATGTAACAAGAACCAATAAAAGGTTTTTGTTTCCAAACACAACCTCAAAACCAACTCCCATGACATCCAGCAACAGTTCTAAAAATGAGGACAAGATGCCTTGCTCTTCCCCCATGATCAGACACAGAAAAGTTCAAAATTTTCAGTCCTCTCAGCAAAGATGTTGCCAGCGCAAAGCGCTGGGGTTTGGAGCTAAAATTAAACAGCTGTCCTAGTTACTGCCTGCAGCTTGTCGCATGGGAGTCAGGGACACAGCCTCACCTACCGGCAGGCTCTTCAATCTGCTGGTAGCGCCTCTCGCAGTCCACACAGGTGAGACACCTGGCCGGGACTTCAAGACAAGCCACGGGAGTGACCTGTTGCACCCAGGCCCACCCCTCACCCGGCTGCAGCCTCAGCTTCTCCACCAGCAGCATCGCCAACAACTCCCACCGTGAGCCGCATCCCTTCCCCAGCCCATCACTCAGCGGCACTCTCCACCAGCCAGGACTCAGGGAATTATTCTGACCTCACGCGGGGGATGGGAGGGGGAGGTTGGGCTAAACGACGCACCCCCTTGTCAAATGGCCAATTGATTGGGGGGAAGGAATGAAACGGCCCTCTGGAACAGTGGTTTGTTTCTCCTGCGCAGAACGGGCAGGGCCAGGCTGACGCCGGGCTCGGGGTGGCTCTGCTGGAGCCTTGTGTGGCAGCTTTGTCTGCCCTACTGAAATCAAAATCACAGATACAGCAAGGCCTATTGAGCGGCAGCTCTTCCATGCTGTAGAGGTTTTAAAATTTATTGAGGTGTTGGTGTGACATCACTATTCGGGCCCCTTTCCCACCGTCAACAGGAGCTCCATCACTTACCCGTTTCAGAAACACTAAACAACTTATTAAAAACCCAATATACTACCGTAATTCAAGCAAATAACCTCAGGTAAGGGTTTAAAAAGGAGGTACACTATGATAGCATCTATTGCTGAGGGCCTTTGAGTGCAAAGCAGGCGACTGTTTCGTACGGGAAACGAGGACGCCCACGGGCTCTGGGTCACAAACACTGTAGTGGTGTGTAGGAGCTGGAGGAGACGATGACTCATACTAAAAGCAGGAGTGGATCATGCTCTAGTGGATCCTCAGTGCTCAGTATTTGTGCACCACAAATACAGAAAAAAGCCTTTCCGTCTGCTTAACCGACCCCATTTCACTTAGTTTTCTATGTAGTTCTGCATTACTGTTTGTTTTGTTACCGTTTCAACGTATAATCGTACCAGAAAAGTTTTTTAATTTTTAAATGGTGATCCTCTCCCTCTCTACAATTATTCACTACCAGAAGCTTCCACTGCCTTCAAGAGGAAAATGAACTCACTTCTTCCAGCAACACCTCACACCATGACCCTCCGCCTTGGTTTTTATTGATTGACAGTCTGTAATTGATACGTATTGGCTAATCTCCTAGCATTTGTGGTAGTACCTACTTGTAGTTCTTCTCTATAGCAGTACTTCTAGCCTAGTGTCTTATATTGGACGTTAACCCTTTAACCCCTTAACCCCACTTTTGTAGGTCATTTTGGATTAGAGTATCAGCTAAATGACTAAATGTAAAATATAAAACTTCATATACATTTTTTTAAAATGGCTATATTCAAACCAGTTTTCAGAGGCAGTCTTTAGAACTGTGTTTCATAGGTCATGTTGTTCCAACGACAGCATCTCTACATAATAAACCAATGGATCATAGATCTGAAGAAGGAATTAAAAGGACAATTTATATCCTCCTCCTAAAAGCCCACCACATACAGTGCCTTGCAACTAGGAATTCAATTGGATTTTATTGGGATTTTTACCATTTGTTTTACTCAACATACCTAACATTTTGAAGTTACAACATATTTTTTATTGCGACAAAAGTGAATTAAACAAAAAGTTCAATTTAAGGAAATAAAAAGAGGCATTTGTTGGTTTCATAAATATTCCCCCCCATGAGCCAATACTTGCTAAAACCACCTTTGACTGCAATTACTGCTGAGAGTCTTTCGGGGTAAGTGTCTACGAGCTGCGCTCTGGATCCTGCCATTTTTGACTATTCATCTGGACAAAATTGCTCAAGCTCTGCCAGGTTGAATTCCAAGTTGTAACATTACAAAACATAGAAACGTCCAAGGGGGGTGAATACTTACACAATGCACAGCATGCCGCTCCAGTCTCATTAAAAACTGTCAATGAGACCTTCAAAGAAGGTATCAGCAAATCTAGTGTCATCAGCTCTGTGTTTTTAAAATATATTTGCAATACGCAAGTAAAAGGCATAAACGCTGATTACTCAACAATGTCTGTTTAAAAAAAACACTTCTACTGGTTACAAACACCATCACAAAACGCTGAAACTGTTAGACTCTCGTCATTCAAACAGGAAATTCCAGGGTGCAGGTAACAGGGGCATTCTGGTAACCCAAAAGGTGACTCAGGCAACGCATAGTCTAGTCATTAAGTGACAGGTTGGGCCTTGTGTGCCTGTTGACGTGGTTTGAGAAAACAGGCTTTTTCTTTAGCCAACAAAACCATGATTTTGTAAAAGATAAAACTATCATTTACAATGGATTTTTGTCTACTTTTACCAAGTGACTGAATCTTCACAATCTCTCCCAGCCTCGGCGTAATGCTGCATGTGTAATCAAACCGACTCTCTGGTGACGATTCTCCCCACTTACCATTCAATTAAATAAACTGGAAAGGGATAGAATGGGGGAAGGTAGGTGGGTGAAAATCTGCTCTCTGGCACTCAATTACTCAATGTGCAGTCTATCAGACTCAACACCGGCCAACGAAAAGAATCAGGAGCAAGGTTGGATCCTTTACGTCCTGTAAGTTTGGGGAAATGTGTTCCTGCAACGAGCATGAGACAAAGCAGCCACTGTTCTGAGGCTCCACCCAGAATCTAATTATACCAATAAAAATGCAGATTCACGTTCATTAAATCCAAACGTTAAACTACACCACACATTTCACAAGCAAAGTACTACAGAGGGATGAATTTGCCGTAGCATAATGTTTTAATGACACATCTATGCTATATTGTCAACAATTTGATCAATGAAGACAGACTCTCACAATCAAAGTTGTAGAGGCACTTAATGTAAATGTAACACTTGGATTAATCCAACTAACCAAGTCCAATCAAAAACTGTTTACTGTTACTCCATTCATTTAACTTGTTATTAAAACATTTAAATCAATATATCTTGGCCAAATGTTGAATGTTCCGAGTCCTTTTGGACAAAAATACATCCTGATGACAGGGAAAACGAGGGCGATGGCAATTCTTAGTCTAACACCATAAAATCAATTGACATAGTGGGTGTTTTTTGGTCACATCTGACGTTCACTGGGGGAGTGCTCACCACCTCCATCAATTCAGAGGATCACGTAACAAATTTAGCCATTGTTCTGTCCTAATAAATAGCAGGTGGGCGACACACACTAATTCTCGTCTTGCTGCTCCCAAGCTCGACATTAGGGTGACGCTCCCAAAGAGCTGAACTCACAAACTCGAACACAGGGGACAAAAGTAAGTACATAACACCTGCCCAGTGAGACTGAAGCACCTACTAAATGTCATATCTTAATGTTCATGTGAGACACACCAGTCCCACTGTATCTTAAGGAGCCAAATTCCAGCTCCCAAATTTTATTAGCAGGGTTCTGCAACTACAAATAAAATCATTTGCAAGGCTCCAGTAAGATTAGCATATACAGTCTTAATAGGGAGCAGCATAATTTTTTGCCATATATAGCCATACATCCAGAACTTTGATATGAAGGCCTTAACATTTTTTAATTTATGGAATCTGATATAATAAACAATAATTCACTACGGGAATCATGAAGTGTTATTCACAATTTATATGCCAACCTGCTCCTGTAATCAAACTGCATGACATCTAATATTCTACAACTACTACGCTTTTGCAATTATTTCACCGTATAAAAATATATTTATCAAAAAGCCCTTGCCATGAAAACAGTTTGTTACCTGGTACTTGCCTTCTTCTGACCCGCCTCTGCTTAGCTATACATTTCCTGAGCACACGCTGTTGCCATAGCAACAACATTTACAAGGTAATCTGGCTCATTAGACTGCTGGAGCTGCCCTTACCTATGAAGGGAATGGAGTCGAGGGAGTCGTCCAGGTTGCTGGAGCAGGATGCCTTCCGCTGCTCTCCCAGACGCCTCATGTTGAACTCCCGCCGGGCATCGTTCGGCAGCCAGCAGCTGGAGTCCGTCGCCGGCTCGCACTCCGGCTCATTCACCGCCAGAATATAGGAGGGGTGGCGGAGTGGCGTTGTGGACTTTTCCCTCAAGACCACAGTATCTGTCCTCTCCTTACCATTGACCGCCCCTGGGGGGTTCCTGGCTTTCGTCCTGAAGGCGACTGTACCGTTAGCGGGGGAGGTAGCAGCGCTGGAGGTGACGGAACAGGGGGAGGTCCTGGGGGCGATTGACTGGTCCTTTCCTGGCTCCTGCACACTTTCCCCCAGCACCCGCAGCGGCAGGGTCTGGGCAGCGAAGGCCAGGTGGTTGCCAATGACTGGCCTTTGGTCCCTGAGCACCTCCACCACACCACTGCCAGAGGGACCCTGAGAGGAGGACAGGGCTGGGGCCACATACGAGGAGGGGTCAGCGAGGGAGTTTTTCACAGGCAGACGAGAGGGCCTGCTAACTAACAAAGGGGTGCCGTGCGACAGGCTGTCCACTCTGGGAAGGAGCAGCTGCTCCGAGCCTTTAGTGAAGCGAGAGACGACAGGCGCGCCCCGAAAACTGCTGCTGCCCACTCGGCCTTCAGGACCGTACCCGGCTGGAGTCCTGTGGCACTGGCTGGCAGTCCACGGCGGGATGGACGGCCTTCCCGCCAAGGCGCCCTCACAGTACAGCAGAGACTTGTCCTCCGACTCCACCCTACCATACCCCTGTCTGTCCGTAGGTTTCCCCAAGGCTGAGCCTTCTGTGGGGGGAAGTTCTCCCTGCCGCCCCAGGTAATCGCAGGATCGTGCTCTGGGTTTAGGAGCCCCCGATGGATCCGAAGTTAGGGCATCCTGCGAGGCACTACGGGGCCAGTCTTTCATGAGACCAGTGCGCTCCGCTCCACCCAATCGCTCCGTGGAGGCACTCCGCAGTGGAGCCACCGTGCTACTGCTCTGGTATGCCCGGTCGTGAGAAGTGCTTCTCCGGCGAGACTGCGAGATCCCCATGGCCCGGGGACCACTGGGGCCTGGATGCTGGTAATCTGCATTCTGGGAGGCAGCTCGCAGACTGTCTAGCCGTTCCTGGATGGTCCGGCAGCTGTAAACATGCAGCCGCTTGTTGTCGATGTAATCCTTGTAGGTTGTGTAGTTCCGCCAGTCTATGTTCTGGTGAGCAGCATGGGAAGTGTTGGAGGAGGAGGGAGAGGAGGAGTAGTGATTGGCAGCCGCAGGGAAAGGGTCAACTGCAGATGTCAGGGGTGTCCTGACAGAGGCAGTATGTCCATCAGGGTAATTCACAGGTCTGTTTCCTGTTGAGAATAGAGAAACGTCCAATGGCTGGGGCAGGGGGTATGGCAGTTGGCCCCCTGTCACAAGAGCTCTGGTCCTGCAAATGACCGGATCTGCAGCTACCGGGGCGTACCGATTCTCCTCTGTTCTGTGACTGGACCCCGCCCGCGCCTTGCAGGCCTCCCGCTCCATGGTGTCAGGTGGCACGGCAACGGTCCGCACGCTTTCATTGCGCACACACACAACAGTCTGCGTCTTTGGAGGTTGCGTTGGTGACGGGGGAACTGTAATCTCCAGGCGGTAGCCCATGTCGGACTGGCCACCAGCCAAGGCCTCTGGCCATGCCCCACACCCCCCCAGGCCTGAGCCTTGTGACCCCTCCACCGACGGGGAAGGGTCAGGAGCCTGGGCCATCCCTGAGGGTTTACAGTCTATTCGGGGGTAGCATATAGGCGGCGGCTCCGGGATGTTCCGGGCATTTCCGCTGTAAGCTTCATTTCCTTTAAGGTAGGCGTCTTGAGAATACGCCTGTAAGAAATAGGGACAGCAGTCAATCTTACTTCATGGAGGTGGGAAAAGGGAAAACATTACATTTCCAGAGAAGGGGGAAGAAGTTGTTACATATCCCCCAGGCCATTGGATTTGGACTGGAACCATCCAACAAAAAAAAACAAACAAAAAAAAACATGCAGTACAGCCCCAGAAGACAAACCAAATCATGGTAAAAAAATAAATTAACAGAAACACTCAAATTCCCCCCCAAAAAACCCCGGCAAATTATGAAGTGGATTCTACTGACAAAGAGATAGACACAAAATAGGAAATGATCTTACAACAAAGCGCTAACATGCTAGCTATCATGGCAAACAGCAATAATGAAGCTTTCCGCACTGGTTTTCTGTCTTAAAGCCAAGATTTCCCTGGTAACTCCAATAAGTGGTTGAGGTTTCGAGTGATCTATTCCACTGAACGTGCTGGAAAAAGCATGCAAGTGCTAAAGAGGGGGGCACGATGCCAGACCAAAAATGTATTAATAAACACCAAATTCCTGAAAAGAGACTGGCAGGGGTTTACCCACCTTCCTCCTCAGACAGCGATTCTCATAACACACAGGGAAAGTGACAGGGGGCTGCCACCTCCCTGTTGCACCCGCAGTGGCTAGTGATACCTCAGTTATCATCTTCACCCAATCCAAATTGCACTACAGCAGAACGACACCCCCCCAAAAAAAAAAAGAAATAGCTACGAAACACCCAATTCAGCATGAGGGGGAAAAAAAGGCTATAAATATATATATATATAAATATGTATTTTCTTTTGCTGAAATCGAACACTGCATGCTTGTACCCTGAGGTGCTGAATGAAAATAAGAGGAAGTAGATGTGGAGTTTGATCTTTTACCTGTGGTGTCATATTACATAAGACACTCCCTCTAAATTTGCATCTATCTGGTCCTTCAATGCATGGCTGCCAATAGGGCAAAGTGCTTTTGAGAAAGGACGTTAGATAGAAAGGGGGGGGCGGGAGCAGGGATAGGCTTTACAGCTATAACCATTTGGTGTGTTCTCTTATTGATAAGCCATATGAAGCAGGCAATACATTCAATGACAGCTTGGTCAATGACAGCATGAGGGTAGAAAGGGAGGATACGGTTGACTCCATGAAAAATGATTGTGTTTACGAAATGTCTGTTTTTAACCAAAGCATCAACAGGCTGTCGGGGGTGAAGGGGGGTTGTAATACAAATGAAATGGGAATTGACACGTGACAACACCAAGTTATTTTTCTTTTTCCTTACCAGAGCTGTGATATCCCTTGAAAACTGAAGCAAGCAAGAGAATCATGTCAGGCAGAGTCAGAAAGAACAGAGCGAAGGGAACAAAATGACAATAACAAATAAAGAAGAGCAAAGCTGTGTGGAGCCGCCGTTATTCCATCATGAAGTGTTGGATACGACAAGCTAAAAATACATCGAGTGTGGAGCTGCTGGAAGGAACCATCGCTGGTGAAGGGCAGTGCAGCAGGAGAGCGCCGGCAGGGTTGTCACGTTAGAGCCGCCACCTGCACGTCCACGTCGCCATCCCAGCCAGTAGAAAGAGCCCGGCCGTCCCGCCTCCCATAGGGCGACCGGCACTGAGCCCAGAGGCGCCTTTCCCACGACTCCCCCTCCATCGGAAGCAAGGTTGCACGCGCTCGCGACGACTTGCTCGCTCTCCCTCTCTCCCCGAGAGCCGTTTCCACTCGGATGACGAAAGCTGCTGCTTCATTATACATTCAGTTCATCTGCTACACTCCCCTCCCCTGACAGCTTTCCACTGCCAGCATGATCAGCTGACTGCAGCTGTTCCCCCTCCCTTCCGCTTTCACGCACCGCGGGTCAAATCCCTGCTTCCACACGGGGGGG
>JAOVYW010000001.1:4436155-4472110 GCA_025775045.1 Hiodon tergisus
GTCCATGCGGATCTCATATCCATATTTATTCACTGTCCATGCGGATCTCATATCCATATTTATTCACTGTCCATGCTAATCTTATTTCCTTACTTATTCACTGTCCATGCTGATTTAATGTCCTCACTTATTCACTGTCCATGCTGATCTCATGTCTGTTTTTATTCACTGTCCATGCTGATCTCATGTCCTCACTTATTCACTGTCCTTGCGGATACCCTGTCCATGCTAGTCTCATACCAATACATATTTACTGTCCATGCTGATCTTATGTCCGTATTTATTCATTCTGTTTGTTCAGATTTATTGTCAGTACATGTATTACATGGCCAAAGTGCGTGGATACCCCTTTAAATTCGTGGATTGGGCTATTTCAGCCACATTTGTTTCTGACATATATATATATAAATTTTATATATTAAAAAAAGCACACAGCCATGCAATTTTCATAGACAAACATTGGCAGGAGAATGGCCCGTACTGAAGAGTGACTTTCAATGCGGCACCTTCATAGGATGCCACCTTTCCAACAAGTCAGTTCATCAAATTTCTGAGTTGCCCTGGTTGAATGTAAATAAGAATGTTATTGTGAAGTGGAAATATCTAAGAGCAATAACAGCTCAGCCACGAAATGGTAAGTCACACATGCTCACAAGAACGGGTGCTTTAGTGTGTAAAAATCACCTATTCTCGGTTGCAACATTAACTACCAAACTGCCCCTGGAAGCAACGTCTGCACAAGAACTGTTAGAAAATGGGTTCATCTTGGGCCTTATGCAGAACCTATTTTTGTAAATTCTAAACTACATCAATGACTTTAGATCCAGGAGTGAATATTTCAGAGGATGTCTTTCATTTACTTTCTCTATTAGGGTCTCTAAAGTGCAGAAATGAGATCAATACGCTAGGTTTAATTTTACCTTAATTACAAGACAAAATATAACAAGAGAACACTGAATTTCAAGGTAAACTTCCAAGCACTGTTAAAAGACTGATAGCTTGTGTATTGTTAACTATACCTTAGGTTCATAGTAAATGCATCTTAGTGGCAATAATTAGTAACAACCAGGTTGTATAATCACTAGTGATAAATATAATTAAGATTCAGGACCAGTAATCAATCAATGCAATTAGTGTTGACAAGGAAAGCTGCTGTACTTTAAAATATTGGCAGAATCACAGCAAGGATCCATTGCAGGATGTTAATTCAATTAGAGAGAGACTTTTACGTGAATAACAAGCTTGTTGCCATGGATGATGTCAAGCAAATAATTATATCCAGTAAAATCAGCAATAAGTAATTGTCAATTTGAGCCTTACCATTGATTCCAAATACTTGCAAAATAATTTTAACTGTAAAATAAATACATATATTTTTCTTTCATGTTTTAACAGCAGAGATGTTTCTATACCATTCTGCCCGAGAGAGAGAGAGCGAGAGAGGGGGGCCATTTTTTCCTTTCTCGTCACACGCAATAACTTCACTGTCTGCCAGAAATGCAAGTGGGATGTGGAACAAGTCGAGTGAAACTGAATTACAGCTGCACAGAGGCTGGCTTTGTGAGCACTGACATCGCATTCTGAGGAAGGCACAGACCCACACATTTACATACGATCTATGGATCAGCTCTCTGTTGCATCCTTCTCTCAGTTCATACTGTGTGGTGGCTTCAGCCACTTGCGTTGCCTAAAGATCAGTTGTTGTCTTTTTTTTCTTTCCTTCATGTATTTTGTCTGTTATTTATTTATTGGATGTATTCTTAGAAACTCTGAGAATAAGGTTTTTCTACTGAAACCGGGAAGACGACTGATGTCTTTTCACTAATTGTCCCTAATCAGTCATTTCTTGTTACACTCAGAATCCTAATAAATGTGGTTTCTCCTCTCTCTCTCTCTCAGCAGAGATTCCTCCATGTTGTTATGGTACGTTCGTATGAAACTGTATGAATCTGTCGAAAGGTAGACTGTATAGATCCACTTCTCTCATTTCGGAGGATCTGAACCGTGCATTATGCTCAACAGCCATCTAATAAGTTGATTAAAGCAAGTGCTACATTCTGTTGCTTTTTTCAAGGTTAAACATCATGGCAGCAAACAAGGGAGCTTTCGGGTTTGGAGGATATGAATAAAATGGCACATGCTTTTCATAGTTTTTTACATGTTCATAGCACTGTATTTCATGTCTTGTTATTGTATCTGTGACACGTCCGTTTTCACTGCCTGCTTGTGCAATACACTTAAATCAACAGCTTTGGTTAGGTTTTTTTGTCTCTGTCTGACATAATGCCGGATGCACCAGTGCTTCTCATTGCATTCTACCCTCCCTCTATCTCTCTCTCTCACTCCGTCTCTATTTCCTTTGCCTTGCTTTGTCGTGTTTGGGGGCTCTCCGTCCCTCTCCTGCCCACCGGTGGCAGCCAGCCCTGCTGCTTTGCCGGCTCCACACAGCGTCGGCCCTTGCTGGGGAGAGATGCTGTTTCTGCTCTGCTTATTCTGCCCTTCCTCACAGAAAACCCCACATGTGGTCCTATTTAATAATTTTTTCTTGTTTTTAAAAATATTTTACTTAACTTTCGTAGTCTGTTTTACCTAGTTTGCGTTGTTACAGTCTCAATTATTTTTGCTGTGTATTGTGTGCAGAGAGCATGATGGGAAGCGCCATGGCTACCCTTCTCTCGGGTGGTAGTTCTACTGGGAGTGCCTTAATGGAGAAGTACAGCTCTTTTATGCGTCTGTAATGGGAAAGAATCATACCAAGAACCAGATTTATGATGGGAAAACAACTATCTATAAATAAAAATGTGACAGACATGCTATTTGGATGCCTTGTGGGAGGTCTTCCAGGGAATAAGAGGATATCTGCACCGTCTGACCAAACATGAAAATGATCCTGTGTTGGAATGTGCCCCATCGTTATTAACATAGAAGTCTCCCAGGGTTTCACAGTAGAAGGGGATTGTGGAAAATGGCAGATTTCTGTCCGGACTGAGTGATTCAGGGGGTTCGGTGGAGGCTGAGTCGAAATAAAATTTTAACTCTGCCAGACTGGGGAAGAGCAAGTCCATTAACCTCAGCTACAAGCCCCTTTCCTGGGGGAGAAGGTATCAGATTCCATGTGAAAATAGATTCATTTCTTCTGTGTCATGACGCCTTCACGTTAAGGTGTTGTTTAGATTGGAAAAGAATGGATAGGGCAGAGCAGAGAAACAAAGGGGAAGATAAATGCTGGGGGAGGGTCACATGATTCCGGTTGTGTCAAATGGCCAAGCAGTCAGAGGAATGACGTTTTTATGACATTAGGAATACCAAAGTAGCATGTCTTTGGTCTAATATAAATGGATGTCTGGGCAAGCTGCTCGCCGTATATACGATTTTCTATACTTAATGCAAACCACACGACAAGCCTCTGACTAATGTATCTTCAAGTTAAGTTTCTAGCTAGGATTGTTACTGCAGGTAAGATGCTGCTGCATATACTGTGAGGATGAGCAGTACTGTATGCTTCAAACTCATGGGTGCAAAGTGTTGTTAATAGGAAGGGTAATAGACCTTCCGGTTCAGATCCAACTGCTGTTGTGCCCCTGAAATTTCCTCTGTACATTTCTAGTTTTATAAAACAGGAGCGTGTAAAATTGCCACATATGGTGTTCAAGATAACAGCCGGCTGAGTACCTAAATAATAAATAAAAAGATATAAGTCTGTTTTAGAAAACACCAATCAGCCATAACATTATGACCACTGACAGGTGAAGTGAATAACACTGATAATCTTGTTATCATGGCACCTGTCAGTGGGTGTGATATATTAGGCAGCAAGTGAACGTTTTGTCCTCAAAGTTGATGTGTTAGAAGCAGGAAAAATGGGCATGCATAAGGATCTGAACGACTTTGACAAGGGCTAAATTGTGATGGCTAGACGACTGGGTCAGAGCCAAAACTGCAGCTCTTGTGGGGTGTTCTGGTCTGCAGTGGTCAGTACCTATCAAAAGTGGTCTAAGGAAGGAAAAGCGGAGAACCGGCGACAGGGTCATGGCCGGTTGATGCACGTGGGGAGCGAAGGCTGGCCTGTGTGGTACGATCCGAACAGATGAGCTACTGTAGCTCAAATTGCTGAAAATGTTAATGCTGGTTCTGATAGAAAGGTATACGCCAGAGGTGTACAGTCTGGCTTAATTTTAGTTTGTTCGGTTATTCCAATAAAAAGCCACATTTCTAGAAAGGTTATTTTTAATACCAAAATCGTCAACTTGTCCTCAAGCAGTCGTGTGTGATTTGAGGAGATCCTGGAGGGGAAGAGCAAATTCAGAAGAGCACTGTAGCAGAAACTATTCCCTTGTCTGAGACAACAACAAAACCAACCTCACAGACGACTGCTTTCTGAAAAGCTGGAGATTTTTTTTCTTGAAGGGGGGGCGGGGGGTGATATTTATCCAACTTTGTGTTAGCTTGATCATTCCACAGGAATTCAGGTTTGTTCAGTCAAACTAAAGTTAAAGAATACAGGTAGTAATACAGTAGGTAATACCTTGGTAGGGCTTGAACCCAGTAGAACATTCCTGTAAGAGAGATGGAAAAATATATATTTTTTGTTTCTGTAGCACAAGTGAATGTAGTCTGGATCAAACCCAAATATGTTATATTCCTATCAACCATGTCTTACGGTTTGTATTGCCATTAGATTAGACAAATAGTGTGATAAAAGTCTGATATACTGTAGTTCCAGTTCAACGCATTAAAAAGATCAGATGCAGACAAATATATTTTTTTTAAAGATGCTCTTAGGCATAAGATGTTGAGGATTTGTGATATCTCAGGACTGTTGGCAACTGCAGCAAATGAGGAAGTGGCTGTCTCTGCATCCAAGCTTATCCTGTAGATATAATAAAGCCCCTGCCCCTCTGCCTCCACTACTCCCTTCAATGCTGTAGACCTGTCGACAAAATTTAGCTTTGAGGGCCCCCATGAGCTTTTGCACCCTCTGTAGGTGAGTAGGATAACTGCACTGGCTATATATCCTGCCAATGTCACTACAGTGATGGCACTTGAGTGCACCTGGGAAAACATGTTTTTCATTATTGCTCCCATGTTATGACCTAGTTGTATTTTCCTTAATGGCAAACGACTCCTTTTCTCTCATCTCGATCTGTGTACCAACTGGAACTGGTGGCTGCCCACAAATTTTCATTTGTACCCAGCCACCTGCTTTTGGCCTTGTTGGGTCTCAACCACACAATGCAGTTCAGCGTTTTAGTTCAGATGTGTTAACAGCGTTTACAACAAGTGGCACTTGCTAATTTCTTTAGCCTGGAAATATATAACAAGATTATTATATTATTAATTATTAACAAGATTATATAAGTACTAATCCATCGCATTATAATTTAATGTTTCCATTTTATCTTGTTTGACAAATCTATCCAGGACAATATTGGTGGTCCTAAAGGAGCACAATATTTTGTGGCTAATGCATGATTGATAAATTGGGCTATAGTTATGATCTTGGCTGGAACTGCAGTCCTTTAAGGAATTGTTTTTTATTGATTATTATCATCTCATTTACATGTTCATTGTTTGTAGAATGAAAGCTGTTGGACCCTTGCCTGAGGGGAATTGAGTAACAAGGTTGCTTTTGATGTCATCCCTTATGCAGAATGCTTATTTCATTAAATGGTTTTAATTTTAATTTCTAGTTTCATCATGTCTCCCATTATGCATCTGCAAATGTAACTGACCCAGTTAAGATATCACCTGCACTGCCATCTTCATGACATCCCAGGATCCCTAAATAACATTTCTCTATCTCTCTGCAACTGAATGTGGAGTAAAGTGTGAGTATTACTTTGAACTTCAGAATTGAGCTTCTCTCCGTGACGAGCAGGAGAGATCGAAGGCTGGTGAATCTGACTGAAAGGATAAAACCAATGCAATATGCAATGAGTAAAACAACATATTCCTAATGTCATGTGTTGGATATTAGCTGAGCCAGGTTGTTAAACCGCTTTATAAATCTGAGGGTTGGATTAAGGAAAAAACCTACAATGCTCCATATCAGGAGCCCTAAATCATTCTAACACTTTCAGGGACCTGTCACAAATTTCAGCGATGTGGGCAAATCCTGAGTGCCTGCTATGACTACATTTAAATCAACTTTTTTTTTTTCCCTTCTAAAGGCTAATTCTTAAATGCCACTTTGTAAATGTCAATGCAATTCAACCCAGTACAAAAAAGCATGCCAGGACAGCAGTGGTGGTACCTTTGTTTGTTTTTGTGTTTACTTACTTGAATAGGACTTTTGAGACATTTGGAAAGGCCTGTATTGGGGAATTGCTCTAGTTCATTGTCCCTGCAGGCCTGGGTGCCACGTGATCCGTTATTTCGGTGCCTTCCTAGTATTGTTAAGAATCAGTCATTAGTGCAGGTCCTTTCAGAGCCGCCATTCATTATTGGGCACGGTGCCGGAAGAGCCCCTGTAGTAGCAGGAGAGAAAATAAGCCCTTTGTGCTCTATGGAAGAGCAGCAAACCTTAACTCTTATCATGCTTTTAAGTGTTGTTTTTTTAACTCACACAAGGATGCGGTGGAGATTCTGTGCTGATGGCCATACGTCTGGTTACATATGTGTTCCCAGGCAGGTCCCATCAAAGAATCCCTTAACTGAACTGAACCTGGAGGACCTTTGAATTTACTTTTTTCCAGAATATCTCAGGTGTCAGCCCAATGTCTTGTGAATTCTGGAAGAGCAGTTTGTTAATATGAATGAGCTTTAATGCCATTTAACAAGCTTTAGCGATCTTACAAGATGCTGAATACCAGCTTTTGGTTCCAAATACCAACTTTTCCTACCTTATGTGTATGGTTCTGATAAAGAACTTCTCAACTGTTGGAAATATGGAAATACAGGCAAAGGACTTAAACTGTGATGAGAAATTGGTCCTAGGATTGACAATTTATGGAGCGCCTGGGATTTTGCTGTCATGCAAATTCAGACTACTTCTCCTTATCATGACTAACAGCTGACTGCTCTGCTGTTATTTTGGCTAGAACTTGAATGCAACAAAAAATTTTTTTTCAAATACACTCATGAGATGACTCATAAATAACTTCTAAATAGAATAATTCCTAAATAGAAATATGTAAAATATAAATTTTATTATAATAAGAATGCATTTCTGATTGCATTTTAAAAATTTTAGTAATAGTAATGATAATCTAGTAATAGTAACAAAAGTTAAAAAGTTAAAAAATTATACACTCAATTTATTAGGTACACTCGTCTAGTACCATGCCTGATTCCTTTTTGCCTCCCGAAAAGCCTGGATACTTTGGGGCATGGATTGTAAAAGATGTTGGAATCACCAATAAAAACACCAATATATCTAAAGATTGACTTTATTATCGTTTAGAATTTCAAATTTTCTCGGCTCATAACGGTCATATGCAGTATCCTTCTATAGCTGATCCCCTTATATTTTCCCATTTTGTGGTTTGTTATATTTTGCGTTGATTAAGATGGAAATTTAAATAAAGTTGAATTGTTAAAAAGGTAAAGCTTTCCCGGGTTGTTATGCAAGATTTAAAAAAAGAAATGCTAGAGACTGCATGCTTGCCCACCAAAGTGGCTTTTATTTTAATGGAGCAACCCCCCCCCTCGGTGCTACAGGAACATGCTGTCCTCCGATGTTTGCACATGAGCGAGCAGCCCCCTACCACCCCTGTCGAAGAGGGAGATGGAGCGCGAGGGGAGGCAGCAGATAACACCGTCCCGACGGGGGTGTGCAATGGGCCATCATCGCCCCTTAGTTAGGAGATGGGGACAGGGTTATGTGGAGTAAAAACACAACCAAATGCTTTTACTCCACATGATGAGCAATGAAGCCAGGCTTCAGTGATCACAGCATGAGACAGTGGATAATGTTAACTAACCCTGTTATTGATAATATATCCTTAAGCACCCCAATATATCGTCATTTACTGCTGAACACTCATGAAAAATCATTGAGGAATATATATGATGATCTATAGGGTGCATAATATTATCGGAGTGCCTGCATGTGTGGTTCACATTCTGCACATGTAAATGCTTGTTGTCACATTGTTGGATTTTGTAGCATGGCTTGTTCAGTCTATTCGCCCTCGGTGTGGAAGAGGGTGAAGCACGGGGCTGGCATTATAAAAAGAGACCTGCAGTTGTTTGATAATGGTCCTGATGTTATTGATGTCCTCTCAGAGATAAACAGTAACCCACCTTCTGACAGGCCAGCCTCCCGGATTCCCGACACTTAGCATTCATTATTAATGGAGGAGGGATTTGCTTCCAGACAAGGCAGTGCTCCTTTTTTATGCAACCTGGCATATATGGAGCTTAAGCATGCCAGATCTCTGATCAGTCCCTCATAATGACGTTCCAAAGTGCTGTCTGAAAATGGTCTGGTTGGTCTAATGAGTTTGGAGGAGCCCTGAAGTGGGAGATCTCCTTTCCAAAGGAGAGCTGAGATTCCGAGGGGAAAACATTTGAGAATTCGTGTTTCAACATTTAACAAAGATGTAGATTTGCCTCCTGTTTACAGGAATTACAAACTCTTGAAAGAGTCATCACCTGGATACCGGATACATTTAGTAATGAATATATACCAGAAATGTGCTCACTGGATGTGTCCCGTTAGCACCATTGTAATATTGAAACGCTGTTATGAAATAGGACTATAGAGAAACGCTAAAGCAGAATTTGGTTAGAACGGCCTGGGACCCTGAACTGGGAACTGAAAGAATAAATACGTAACAGCCCTACACGTCATTAGTAGTGCTTGCTAGCCATTTCCATTTATTGGTCTATTATGCCTAATTTGACCATCACATGCTACAGATACATCTCTAATGTGTATGGTTTTAGAATTGCCTGTCAAGGTTTTGGTCTGTAGCTGAACTAATTTGTTGTGACCGAATTGTTGAATGGCACCTTTGAAATGGCAAATCCATCAGTCAGCATACGCACACAAGAAACTGTGATTGGACTCAAAGTGAATTGGCCCGTTTCAGTGATCGGCTAGTTTCCCTGCTCCCCGAGGACCCTGATGTGCGTCATGGTGCCACGTATGCTGAATAGAAAATCTGATGGACAGAAATCCTATTTATTCCTCTCACCAGTGATGCAAACTATTACCACTGTCTCCTTATATTTGTTTTTGCGTACTTTGAGCTCATACAGTTTTGTTAATACCCAGAACTTCCTCTAAATGACATGTTCGGTCATCAGGGCATGCTTCTTCCCCCCCTCTGGATCGATCTTGTTTGCGCATCAGATGCATAGAACTTCTGGCATTGCATTTCAGATGTCGGCTCAACAGATCTTTGGTGTCACGTCAGATGCATCACCTTGTCTGAGAAGGCCCAGTAACCCCCCCACTCCCTGCCACCCCAGCAGGTCGTCTTCATCCCCTGACTGGTGCAAACCCGTGTCGGGGTAAATATTCGGATGCCTGCGCCGAAGTTGACTTGAGAAGACATCAGTGCTTCAGCTAATTGGATTAACGAGAAATTCTATTGGGAAATCACTGCATTTCTGCAATGCAAAGATAATTACAGGGCTTCGGATGTTTCCCTTTGTGCTTTGGACGAGCTTGCATTGTTTGTGTTTCAAAAGAGGTAGTTTTCACGGCACGCTTTTAATTAAACTTCCCTGCTGGCACTTGCAGCCACGTGCACAGCCAGTTTGGTGCAAGGTCATTCTTCATGTGACTGGCTTCCATTAGGTTGCTGGAAATGTCCCAAAAGAGAGAAAAAGTTTTTTGCCGATTTGTATAATTAGAACGATGTGGGTGGTGGTTGTTTTGAGCGGCACCTTTTCAGGATCTCAGAAAAACAAAACAAAAATTACTATGATTTTTTTGACAATGCATTGCACGTCATTTAAAAAATTGGCCCGAATATAAGCTATAATTTTAAGGTGACACCCACTTTTAAATATATATCTTTTAAAACATTTTAAATCACTTAGAATTTCTAAATAACCCTTTTCAACCACAAATAACACTACAATGAAAATATTTTACTTCATAACATAGCATATGATTTAATTATATTAATCATTATAAATTTGTCTGCTAAAACACGGAAATTGTATTATACCAGAAAGCCTAAATCTTTGGCTAGGCTAAAATGTGAAAACATACTGATAGGCTAGCATTGAACTGGGATTCAGGTTTGTTCAGCTCTTTAGCAATTTCAGCTGAATAGCAGCACTGACATTAGGCATCGCCACATTCCATTTTTCATTCAGAAATTTGAAAACTCTCCTATTTAGCTTTTCAACGCAGCCACTTATAGGTCCACAAAATGCTTTCCTCTGACTGTTAGCATTTAAAAGACTTTCTGCCCCTGCATCTGACATTACTATCTGCGATGCTGTATTTCTTACCAGCATGGCAATTGTTGGATGGTTCTGCCTCGTGGACTACCATGATCTTAAAATGTAATCACTAGTCCGTCTAATCCTTTTGGCCACATGTCAAACTTTTTCAACGTAGTGGTTGCTATGGTGGGTTTCTCAATTATCCACTCAATTAGCTGTAGCTACACCACAAAAGTGCGTGTGATTGACATCACATTGGCATCATCTACGGTTGCTCAATCAATATTATTTTTACTAGTCTGCAATTATAAGGTGAGGTCACTTTTATATGGACAAACATTTAGGGAATTACCTTGCCTTTAATTTAGATATTAATTTTAGTATATCATGTTTAAAATCAGGAGGATGCTCATTGCTAAAAAGTATTCATGCAGTACCGTTGAAAGGGACGTGCCACTCCCCCAATCACTGCTGAACCTCTTGCGCATGCTGTGTAGCCTACAGAGTGTAAACGAGATGGGTGGCTTGAAGACAGCTAGGATGGGAGAAGACTAGTCCTATATCTTCACCCTCCATTTGTGGTGGCATGATTCGTAGCAAGCAGAAGATGAAATAGTGAAATTCAAAAATTACAATAAATAATAATAATGTAAACCTTAGTCAAGCATGACATAACACTGATTGTGCTTAAATGGCTGTTTTACCTTGTTTGACCATTACACTCTCCTTTCGGTTTTAGTAGAAAACTTCAGGACATGTTATAATAAATGTTATTTTCTCGATGGATGAAATACCCATGCATTCCCAGTATTTAAGTTACAAAGTATAACCAGCTCTTCACTGTGCACAAATAAATGTGAATGCTTAACAGTCTATGTGTCATGCTTATTAAGGTTTTGTACTAAATGAATACCCTAAATGGTCACCTCCCCTTCCATGAAATAAACTATGCAGTCAGTGACAGCATCATGTGTTCAGACTGTGCTATTTAAAGCAAGTAGGTATATACCTAGGTATTCTGTGTGTGTGCCGTTCAGAGGGAAAATGGTCAAGTCAAAATAATTATTGAATGGGGCACGTTAGATTGAACTGGTAGGAGTGCGTCAGATACAGCAACCTTGCTAGGGCTATCACACATGACAGTGTCACAGGTATATGAAGAATGGTCCAACCTCCCAACATTAATCCCGCCAGTGGCGGTCGGAAACAGCTTGTTGATGAGAGGGGCCAACGGGTAGCTGACGTGACTTGTACAAAGTAACAGATGGGCTAAAATCAGTCAAATGACAGCTAAGTACAATAGTGGTGCAGAAAGGATAATGGCCTAACCAAGTTCCACTCCTATATGGGGGGAAAGAAGAACCTGGGCTAAAGAACACAAACACTGGATAGTGGAGGAGTGAAAAAAAAGTTGCCTGATCAGATGAATCCCTGTTCTTGGTGATGGAAGGACAACGATATCACCAAAGAACTACATGAGTCTATGGATCTATTCTGCCCTGGGCGAGGGTGTCTGATGTCTGCGCCTATTCCTCTGTCCTCCCTCTTTGTTCCCCCCTGGTCATTGGCCGGTGCTGAGATCCTGGTCCCTCCCTGCTGGGGTGTGGTCCCTTGAAGTGTGCGCCGGAATGTGAATGTTGTTTTATTTGTGAATTTAAAAAAACAAACACATTTTTTAACCACTTGGACTGCCTGAGTCTGTAATTTTAAGGGCAAATGTGGGAGAGTGGAACTCCCACAGTATATACTTTATATGGTTACACTGACTGTGCAGTGTGACCATCGTTTGTTCTGTTCTGTTCAGTCCACAAGATGTAGAAGTAATCCTTAAAAGGCTATTTGTTTACACTGTTAATTGGGCACAATTCCAACTGGCGCTTTACGGTGTCTGAACACCGGAGAACATGCCTTGCCTCTCTTATTTATTGAAGGATTGACACCAGGAACTTGTTAAATCAAGAACAGATTCTCACAGTTTCGTCTTAGAAACACAAAGCAGCTTCTGAGGCCTCCAGTAGTTGTTATCCGCATTTCAGAACTTTATTATGACAAAGCAATCAGTGCTTAAGATGTTTGGCATTTAATCTGAACAGTAGATTTTCCTAATCCAATACTCTTGGATCTCAAGGAGTGTATGTGTGGCTTTCATTACACACAATGAGTATCTCACTGTTTGCATATTACTAAGAAAATAACTATAAGAAAATTGCTGACAGATGTTTGAGTGACTTGCTAAAGGCAGAGGCCTATTAAATTTTTGGGGACTTCTGCATAACTGCTGTTTTCAAATATTTGTCAGTTATAACATATGAGCGAAGCTGAGCTTTGGGTTTCTCAAGTGCAGATGCCTGATTTGGCTAAAACAATGAGTTGACTTTAGGTGGCTTTATCAGGGCACGACAGCGATATCTATGCATTTCAGCCAATTTCTTTTTTCAGAACGTTTTACAGAATTCCCCAAAGGTTTAAATGTCAAATCAAACACTCACCAGACAACCTCAAGATGAGATCTGACGCACAATGCAAAGCTGAGCCAGGTGGTTTTCTGACGTCTGGGCTAAAAAAAAAAATGCATTCTAGCTGTTGGATTGCTACCTGTGCCTACTGTTCACAGCTGCAAGACAGAAAACCCTGCCTTCAGTTTCCAAGATGACACTAATGTGTGTAATTATTATACATTTTAATTTCAGTAAAGGAATTTCTGATGCTTATTAAGAACTAAGCATTCCCCTTATACTACTGCTGATGCAGATGCACTACATCGCCAAAAGTACACCCCTTCAAATGAGTGGATTTCAGCTATTTCAGCTACACCCGTTGCTGACAGGTAAATCGAGCACACAGCCATGCGACCTCCATAGACAAACATTGGAGCTCAGAGACTTTCCAACGTGGCATAGTCATAGGATGCTACCTTTCCAGGATTTCCAAAATTTCTGCCCTGCTTGAGCTTACCTGGTCAATTGTATGCATTGTTATGGTGAACAGGAAAAAGATCAACAACAGTTCAGCCGTGGGGAGAGGTTAGTGCCAGGAGAGTGTTGCCTGTCCAGATGCACAGTAGTGCCAACTGTATAGTTTGGAAGAAAAGGAATTAGGGTCTGGGGTAGGCCTCTTCATTCCAGTGAAGGGAAATCTTCTGTAGAATACAATGACATTGTAGACAATTCTGTGCATCCAACATTGTGGTAGCAGTTTGGAGGAAGGCCCTTTACTGTTTCTGCATTACAATGTCCCCGTGCACATAGTGAGGTCCATACAGAAATGGTTTGTCAAGATTGGTGTGGAAGAACTTGACTGGCTTGCACAGAGCCCTGACTTCAACCCCATTAAATACCTTTGGGAAAATTGGGACAGCAACTGCGAGCCAGGCCTAATCACCCAACATCACTGCCTGACCTCACCAATTATCTTGTGGTTAAATGCAAGTCCCTGCAGCAATGCTATACTCCCTGAGGAGTAGAGACTGTTATAGTAGCAAAGAAGGGACCATAGTCATATGTATGCACATGATTTTGGAATGAGACGCTCGATAAGCAGGTGTCCACATACATTCTGTCATGTAGTGTAGTATTAAATGGTTAGAAAATGGTCCGGTAGGGTCCTAGAGAAACAAAAGCCCCCAGTGTTCAAAATGGACTTCACCATACCTTTGGTATCATGTTACAGTAAACACTCCGTATATGCTTCTTAATATTTTTATTGTACTAGAAATCTTTTTTTTTTTACACAGTTCCCATTTCGGGGTTCCATTTAATTTATAATTCTGAAACAATATTTTGAGAACAGAATATCACCACCCACCTGAAAAAATTCCAGTTTATATCATAGATAAGAGGATGGGTTCTAATAACCATAGTTCAAGTTTTTTCTTGTACTTTCCTTAATTAAATCGTAAATCGTCCGATTCACATTTTAGGGCTGTTACCTGTTATTTGACTATGAAATCTATTTGCCGCTACTCTTATAGTATTTTATATTTAGTATTGTATGTATTGGAGGATACACTGGTTTTCACTTAACCAATTTTTTTCTTTGTATCTTTGTAACATGCTAGTCAACCCTAACCCTGTTTACATTTTTTTTAAATGTATTTGTAATATTAAAAGACAATAAGATTGCAAGGATTGGTTGAATATGCCCGACTTTGGTACAGTCTGTTTGATTGCAATGTTTTATATTCAAAATATGTATAATATTCTATTGATGATCAGTTCAGCTTCATACAACAGTTTAGTAATTAAATTTGTCTATAATCTTGAGGACAATCCCCTAAGCGGTCTGGAATTTTAATTACGGATCTCACTGCTTGATACACTGAACCAAATGCCTGGTATAATGCAAATGGTAAGCAGTCAATTATAATTTGTGTTTAAGTTTTCTTTTTTTGTGTTATTCATTTGATCTCCTGACAATTACTTTAAATCCACAGAATGAAAGAAAGGCATTTGAATGTACATATTATCTGTGATCTCAGATTTAAATATATACATACAAAAAATTATATAGTTCTAATTAATACTATTATTACAATTTTGAGACCCTAGACAGTAACAAAACAAACAAAAAAAAGCAACCGAAATGACATTAAAACTAACATATGAATACGTGGGCTTAAATGTTGTCACACTGTTGAGATCAAACATCTGATTTCTGATGTTGCATCCAAGGTGGATCAATGACGAGATTTGATGCTCACAAATGTGCTGAATCAACCCTACCAGAACTCTGAGAGAGTAAGTTACATGTATGTTCCCTGTGGCTGTCTATCGCATGAAATTTCAATTAACTATTCGATTACAGCTGCTGGCAAATCCGCAGTATCAGGGTTGCATTGGAAGGGGTTTTGCAGCCAATAATACTGGGACATATCTAAGTCTAAGGAAAATGACGTAAACTGACGCTGCAGTTATGTAGTGCACAGTGTGTTAGCAGTGTGGAGTAGAAACATACGCATTAATAATAACCATGACCCCATCCTCTGATCTGGCGATACTGGCCCACAGTTTGGGAACAGCTGAAATACACACAGGATAGCTGTGATAACTGTAGTGAATAATTAGATAACTGTAGTGAATAATTAGTGGTTGTTTATACTTTCATTATCGTTTCATAATATTTACATTAGAGGAGTAAATTAGTTAGGATTTAACCAGCTAGCTCATTTGTAACATTAACCAGCATTTTCATTAGAAATTCAAAGAATGGTAAAGTCCAAGCTAGCTTTGTTACTGCTCATCTCTCAATCCTGGTTTGTCAAGCTTTAGTGGGGAAATATTTAGTTAACAAATTGTCAAATTGTTTTCCAACATTCTAACTCGTCTCTCAAGCCTTCCTTTCTTTTCTTTTCTGCTCACCAAATTAAAATTCATGCTCTGACATCCCATCAGCCACCCCGGCTACTTCAAACTGAGTATGTGATGATAGCTTTTCCCCCAGGCCTGAATGTGCAGGTGGCACATGGCATTTATTAACGGGGGTTGAGGGGGGCATCTGTAGGTATCTGCCAATTTAATTCAGAGAGTGCATTGTATATTCATAAAGTGTATTATTTCTAACATTTTTTACGTTGCAAATTCATTTTAAACTTTTAAAGAGGAGCGTCTGAAGAACACAGCAGAACAGCAGAAATTGCATGTCGATTCGATGAATGGCCTTGGAGATATCGTGAAAATTCAAAATCCAGTAATATGGATTTATCTTTTGATCAATTTGAAAGAGGCCTGTCCAAAGAACAAATTACTGCAAGTTACATATCTGTGAGTAAACAAGTTTAGCCGGAGATGTCATTTAAATGTTGCGTGTAACATGGAAAAAATGCGCAAACTTCCATTGCTGATGGTGACCATTAAAATTGAGGGTGTGCTTGATTATTTTGTGTAATTTACCACATCTATTATGTTAATATTTACATTGCTTATCGTTTTTGAATCTCATTTGTATGTTATGCGCAAATACGATAAACAGTAAACAGAGGCAGGGCCAGATTATGGACCGGGCAAATGGGGTCGGGGGCCCAGGGGCCTCTGACCATTAGGGACCATGGGCTAAAAGGCACCCCAAGGCCCCTAATGGTCCGAGGCCCCTGAGAGGGTGGTGGGGGGGCCTCCAAAGACACTCATGCCCAGGGACCTCATAGTATGTAGATCCGTCCTTGAACAGAGGACTGGTGGTTTCAGCGTTTTGCAAAAACATTTAAATGGCGGGAAATACATCATGGCAGATTTTATGGGTCCTTGAGAAAAATCAATTCCTTATGAGGAGACGAACCCATATATGACAGGCACTTACCGTATTCTTATCCAAGTTTGGTGAGCTTTTAAGTCTTTCTTCGTCAAAAATGGCAGAGAAAAAATAAAAACCAGAAGAAATATAATATGACTCCCTAATGAATACAGAACCTATTTTCCATCCAATATCTACCCCGTCAGTTGCATGCTCTTATCCGGAGCAGTCCAAACGGCCTGTAGCCCTTCTGTTCTCTTACATTCCTTCAGAAATTCAATTTAGTTTTAAACGTTGGCGCCTTTAAAAACAAAACTGTGTTTTGGATGTGTGGTTGTTTTATGATTCCTATTCTATGAGCTTTCTCAATATCTGACTTTTGAAGTTTAATATCGAGTTATTCAGACAACGTAAGTCTGCATGCCTCGTTTCTCATTTCTTCTGGTTTTGTTGTGATTTATTTTACAGATTATCGTTGAACTCAAGCCTTTTCTAATTTAGCCTCCAAAAGTTTGATTATATTTTCGTGGTTGTCTATCCTTATACTCTGGGTATGAATGTCACATAAAAACTTGTAAAACTTAAATGTATTGTCTATTGAATAATGCAAAGTTTGTAGACCTGGATGAGGTTGCTGGCAAAATTTATTGTGAAACAGAAAAAGAGTTCTAGTTTCTTTTTCTCTTCAGAAATTTTTTAATTTTTTTAGCAAAGTATGTGTCTTTTTAAACTACATATATTTGCCTTTCTTTTTTAAACCACTTTATTTCAGAACAAAGGAGGTATGGTGGTGCTTTCTTGGAGTCAAATACAAAGAAAAGACTTTTCTATGCTATTAATGGCACAGCAAGTAGGGGGGAAAAAACTTGAATAGATTCCTAATTCATTTCCTCTTTTCTTTTCAGGTCATCATTTTATACTTTCAGCCAAGCGTGTTCCGCTGCATACTTCTGAGATGGGTCCGGCTCCTGGGCTTCGCCACCGTTTACGGGACCGTGACCCTCAAGCTGTACAGGTACATTTCCGTTCCTCTCCTGTCAAGCACTACTGGGAGTCTGCTAATGGGCCACGAGTCAATAAAAAGCAGCGGAAATCAGGATTGAGTTGTCGCGGAAGCGCTCCAGCACTGTGCCAGCATTATCTTCTTAAATTATTGAAGACTTTCCGCTTCACGAACACAACCCCACACAAACTCTATCCACCTTGGTGTATTTAAAGATAATACAATATACTATAGACTCCGGAACAATTCGTTATTTTGTTTTGCATTCACTACACGTTGTGTGATTAGCTGTTTGTGCTTTATATAGCCATCCAGGCATTAGATATTCAAGAATAAAACACATTTTTCATCCATAGCCAAGACTAATGCTAATTATTTTAGTTTCTCCAGGGACTTAAAATTTAAAAAGAATGGAGATTTTTAAAAGAATAGAGAGGCCAGCTATGATCTGGCGATAACATAAAAAATATGAATATGAATACAGTATTTAAAATGAAGAGACCTTCCGTTAACAACATTCACATTACTACCATTGGAGGAAACATCCACCTTTTGGTTTGCAGTAAAATTTTACATCTGAGTTATAATAATTATCCGCCTTTGCAGCATCCTGAAAAAGGTATTCTTAGTATCTTATTTTGTGGTCCATGTAATGTGAAATATATATTACACATTAGGTGGTGTGTTAAAGAATACGTAACAAGGCGGATGTGAATCAAGAATGAATTGGTCTTTGATCATTTGACTGCTTGGATACTTGATCACCAGCAAGTTGGAGACCATGTGATGAAGGATGTCGTAGGCAGTTTGGGGGCGGATGTGCTGTTAAATGTCAGAGTGTGCCCTCTCTTCCCTTCGGCAACAAATTTGACCCTATAGCTGACTTTAGCATTTTGTAGGCTGGAAACAATCCAGTCTGAAGCAAGGGATGGGGGTAGAGAGGCATAGAGAGGGAAAGCTATGTGTGTGCACGAATATGTTTATGTACTGTTTGTGTGAGTAAATATCTGTGTGTATGTACTGTGTGTATGTGTTTACTCTCAGTGTGTTTATTTACTGTTTTTCTGTGCTTGTGTACTTTTTTTTGTGTATATATTCTGTATGAATAGTATGCTTGTGTACTGTGTGTATGTGTGTGTGCACATATATATGCATTGTGCTTGTGTGCATACTCTGTCTCTGTGTTTGTGTGTATATATGTGTGTGTACTGATTGGGGGGGCCTGTGCAGTGCTAGGAAATAGATTGGACAGCAAAGAGACAGAACAGTCAGGTTGCAAGGTGCTGGCCCAGACAAAACAGACTATTAAAATCTCTCATTGAGGGGCATCTGGGGAGGGGCCATGGAGGTCAGTGGCTCATCCACTGAGCCGGTTGGCTTGGTTAAAAAAGTAAAAGGAATGCACAGCGCAGAAATCACAGTGACGATGATAGATCATTCAGCTGCCTGTTGTGCTCTCTGGTCTCTGGGGGGGTGATCCAACAAGCGCCCCTCTCTGCCTTGACAGATACATGTCACGATTAAAAGAGGGATTTAGAGTACATCGCTGGATCCACACATCCAGGATACTGTGTGGGGGCAGTCCAGGAGCAGCTCCTGTTGCGAAAGGAAATACATTTGTCTTTAAAGCAATAAAAACACAATAAACACTCCTGTGTCCCTATAAGCCTGCTGCTACCTCAAGGTGCCCAAAACCCTGTCCTCTTTGTCAGCCGCTGGACAGGTGCATGCCAGTAATTGTGGAGTCAGCACCATTCCAACAGGCTCTGGTGTCAGTTTATGAAACGCTGGGCTCCGTTAGCACAATCTCTATGCCACAATCCCCGTTTTGAAGTGTGCATAGGGCCATATTACCAAAGTTATGGCACTAACAATAATTAGTCAACAAACTAATTGTCCTCCCCCCACAAACTCAGTGCTGGGGCTACATAGATTCAAAGCCGCTGGAATGCAGACTCTCCTCTTTCAGTTCACACAATCTGGAGTCACATGTGTATTTTGCCCTATAATGAGAGGTCGTGTTTCCATGGTTTGGGCTTGAGCTGCTGGCACTAACCTGTTTGTAATGGACTAACTGGCTCAAGCTTGCAAACAGGAGAACGGGTGGTTTTACATTTGCTAATTATATTAATAATTATATGAGCGTCGACGTCTTTAAAAAAATTGTGGATGGAAGATCTGCGGAAGGGTAGCCTCTCTTGTTTCTTTACAGTACAGTCACAATGACTTTATATTAATCCCACCTGCACTTATCATTTTTCCAATTGTAATCAGTGTTTTAATGATAGATCATATTTACATTATCTTATTGATTATTATAATTAGATAATTAGACAATAAGATATATTATATCTTATTGCAGGGTCTAAAACATTATGTGTGTAAACACTACATAGTTTCTAATCATTATTGTATTGCCGCAGGAGCAAAATGGTTGCCCTTGCTATCAGAGGCACCTGGGAACTTGCCTAAAAATGCCCATCTAAGAGAGTGCACCTTAATTTCCATGTTTCGGAAACAGAAAGTTTACCAGTGGTGAAGGTGGCGGTAAAGAAATATTCACAGTCTTGCCATAAGTGAGACAAAGGGTCTGCCTTAAAAAAGGTAAACCAACTGAAAGGACCACAATGTATCATCTTTCATTAAATGTTAGATGGGTGGAGGCAGGAAACAAAATCAGGAACGTGGCTAAACGGTGGGGCTCGATGTGGAAGTCAGATTAAATACAACACGCTAGTAAAATGATAGAGAGTGGTACACTCATTAAAGCAATTTCCAGGGATTTAACATGCTAACACCTGTCTATGGCACCTATCATTTTACATGAAAGGATTGTTCCAGTGGGTTGGTGAGTATAGTATTCCCTACACTTTTGTTTGTCACAATCACAGTTACAAATATCTTCCCACCATTACTGTTACCCTGTGTTTCGGGGTCTGGCTGTTGCTCTAAAATATTACGGCATTACTGCAGACACTCACTGTAACCATCACCTCTTCAAAAACTCAGTGACTTAAAGTTATCAAACATGCCAATACAGGTATGGTCCTGTACAATCCATCACGTAGTGTGGCAGGGATATACACTTACTGTAACTGCATGTGAAATCCAGTTCTGGGGTTCTACTGTTTTCTGTCGGAATGTTTCAGGGTCCTGAAGGTATTCCTGTCCCGCACGGCCCAGCGTATCCCCTATATGACGAGCTGGCGAGTCCTGCGCCTGCTGGGCATCATCATGCTGGTTGTCTGCTGGTTTCTGGTGGCCTGGACCTCTGCAGTCTGCCAGAACCTGGACCGGAACCTGTCCCTGATTGACGTGGGCTTTACACCCGAGGGCCTGCAGTTTAGCATGTGTTTACTAGACCGCTGGGACTACATGATGGCAGTTGGTGTGTTTTAATTAATTTGACTTGTTTTTGTATTTACTAGCTCTATTCACAACCCCAGCCATGGGATGATTTTGTGTTTGAAAACTAATGGAGAAACCTGACAGTGACCTAAAATTTCTTATGCAGAGTTTTGTCTTGTTACGAGGGTATTATTATTATTATTCTTTATATAAAATGGTTTTCACAGCTTTTGAAGATTGTCATGTTGGGACAAAACAAAGAGCTGAAATATTTTCAACCAAGAGCAGAGGAGAGAGCTGGCAGTGTCAAGCAGGGAACTGGGAAAGGAACAATCAGAGGCTAATTCCGCCCTGAAAAGGGAAGTAAAAGCAAAACATTTTGACTTTTAACCTCCTCCTGGACCCATTTCAATTACTGGGAACCACGGATCTTGTGGTTGTTTTAGAGAAACCCCTGAAGAAACACAGGCAAGGATGTAGGAAGAAAAAAGAGCGATGAAAAACAGATTTTCACTGGCTAGGAAATAAAAGGACAGCTCAGGTCATTGGCAAGATAAGGAGCAAGAACTTTCTGCATCTCATGGTGCCTGAGGATGGCGTTCCACTAAACAGGCAAAGGGGTACTTCTCAGAGTCGGTGGCAACGATTGAGCCTGACAGGGCGAAGTGGGAGAGACGTGGAAATCTTCCTGGAAAAAATAAAAATAAAAAATAAATCCTGAAAATTGTTTGCATCATACAGACATGTTTTTTTTAGCTCCACCATTAATGAGAGTGGCTCTCTTTAAATGGAGCAGATTGGGCAATAATGACAACTACCTGCAGCAATTTAAAAGTATAGTGTGTTTTGTTTAAGGCATAATAAAGATTAAGTTTAATCTAGTCTTTTGGCAGTTGAAGAATATCAAAGAAACTAATGCTGATTTATTATGAATATATTATGAAGGTATATAGAACAAATAAACAGAAAGTACATGAGTATGATCTGGATTCTGAAATAATTCAAGCATTTTATGTAATTAATTTTGGTACCCTACAGAGTACATGTGCTGGTTTGGAAAGTCCAAGGGAGAAGTCCAGTCTTGTGTAAATTAGGAATGGGCACCAGCAATCATTGTTGGTCACCATTCTAAAGGTTTAACTTTCAATCAGTAGTCAAGTTTAACCCCAGAACTCCCCTCACCCCTAATGTGCAGCATACCATACAATGTTCCTGTGTGGAACAAACTCCCTTAATCTATTCCATCCAAGGAGGGGCTCTCTAACCACTCAGATGGAATAAACAGTCCTTGTGGATTTCAATACATTTATTCATTGTGTTTTGTTAAACGTTCTGGTGTTTAATGCTCTCTGTTTGTTGTCAAGAAGATGGCGGGCTGCTACGCTCTCCTGACTGTTCTGTTTGTGTTTTCCAACCAAAAAACAGCGGAATCTTTGTTCCTCTTGTGGGCGGTATATCTTTGCTACGCTGTGCGGACAGTGCCATCTGCGTTTCACGAGCCCCGCTACATGGCTGTTGCGGTCTATAACGAGCTAATCATCTCTGCAGTATTCCATACCATTAGGTAAGCAATAATTTTTAAGTGATGAAAACTTATTACGTAGCGTTGAATGAACTTAGTGTTGAAATGACTAATAGAAAGAAGGAAAAAATTGGATTGGTTTGAGGCCTTTTCTCCCCTAATATATATTTTGACATCAACCCTGATTTTTTATTGGTGTCATTAAAAAAAAATTTTTGTGAAAATTGTTTTGAATCCAATTTTCAATGATCCGTTTTTCCAATTCATCTCAACTGGTCGCTACAAATCCTGCCACTACACACGGGGAGGATGAGAAAGTAAACCAATCTTAATTGCCTTTGAGACATAAGTGTCTTTTATACTCTGCAGGCTACACAGCCCGCACATGGAGGAGAGGCACCTCCCTCTTAATGGCATGCTGGAAGCTGACACCACTTGTCAGCGACCATCTTGAGAGAAGGCCTGCCGATTTCACCCAACCCAGCTTGTATGCTCTTCAGCTCGCAATTGGCAAATTAGTCTATATTTTATCGAGTGAGCCATTTGGGGGGCCACTGGCCTTGTTTCTATTTTACTCAGACCTTTCTATTTTAGCCACAAAAATTACGTAACAATAGTTCACTCTAAAACCCTAAACTTAAGCTCAAATCCATAGGAACACAGGAATGGTTTACCAATCATTTCCTTTTTTAGTAATTTAGGCTCATCACCTTGCTTAAGGAGTATGACACCAAGCCAGAAGGTAATCATAATATAGCCTATAAGGTTCCTCCAAAATTATAAAATGAACCGTAAAATAAATATCCAGTATCCAATATAAAGTCCAGCCAGAAAACGGAGCGCTAATGTATAATGAGCCTTTCTGCTAGTTGGTAAAAATGGGCAAAATGAATAGAGATCTAAAATACATACAACATTTATGTGACTGTCATGGCCCAAATAGAAAATTATTTGCCCCATCTCTGCTTGGGCTCAAAGGTTAACCAGCCAAATTAAGTTTCCCTAAAAATATCCTGTTTCGACAGCAAGTCAGACCACTGCTGAAATTGACTTAGTTCAAGTGGTTAACAGAACCACTTTACCTGAAGAAAGTCATTTAGGGATCCTGCAGTATCTGATTATTAGCTCCTCCGAAAGATGCAATTCCTGTTGCCACTTGAAAGTGGCTGAAAGTGTGCTGAAAGTTTCCATTTTACCAACAACCTGCAAACATGGGTGAAAACACAATAGTTAACCAAAGCAGTTTACAGGTAAAAATTCAATATACATATTTGGGGTGTTACAGTTCACTAAATCTACAGTTCGGTATTTATTGCAGTTTTGTGGTCATGTTTTGGTTTTGGTACAGCAGGAAAATTAGTGTATCTCTCCTACAAGCACCTCTTCGATGAAATAGCTAGCTAAAAAAAACTACCTTTTCGAAATATAGATATAGATTTAATACACTATATGGACAAAAGTATTGGGACACCTACACATTACACCTACAGGGGCTTTTATGACGTCCCATTCTAAATCCATAAGCATTAATACTGAGTTGGTCCCGACTTTGCAGCTATGACAGCTTCCACTCTTTTGGGATGGCTTTCTAAAAGATTTTGGAGTGTGTCTGTTGGAATTGTTGCCCATTCATCCAGAAGAGCATTTGTGAGGTCAAACACTGATGTTGGACAAGAGGGCCTGGCTCGCAAACTCCGTTCTAGTTCATCACAAAGGGTTGAGGTCAGGGCTCTGTGTAGGCCAGTCAAGTTCTTCCACACCAAACTCATCCAACCATGCCTTTATGAACCTTGCTTTGTGCATTTTCCTTCAGTGGAACTAAGGGGCCTAGGCCAACCCCAGAACAACAACCCCATAGCATTATCCCTCCTCCACCAAACTTTACAGTTGGCACAATGTAGTAAGGCAGGAAACGTTCTCCTGGCATTTGCCAAACCCAGACTCGTCCATCAGACTGCCAGATAGAGAAGCGTTATTCGTCACTCCACAGAACACATTTCCACAACTCCATAGTATAGTGGCGGCATGCTTTACACCACTCCAACCGACGCAGAGGCTTGCATACAGCTGATCGAACATGGTAACCCATGCCATGAAGCTCCCTTAAAAAGGTATTTATTGAGTTGTTGGCCTACATTGAGTTGTTTTGATTATAGTGGAAGAAAATTGTTTTAAACAGCATCTTTTTCAACAAATAACATATCGTCTTATTTTTAACTAAAGTATCTATAACATTTATACAGCTTTTAATGATCCCACTGTTTAAGTAGGCCTACTCTCTCTTATCCATGTTCTTCAAGATTAACTAGTCGCAAGCTACTGCAACTGGGATAATTTGCTTTGAATATTCAGAAAACTAAAGCTAACTAAATTTTTAATTAAATAAGTTCTTTATTTACACTGTTCTGAATCATCAACTGTTTCACTGGGAAAGGGTATTTCAAAGTTGATGTACTTCGGTGATTACTAAATTCAACCGGTTTGTAACTAATACACTTTGTTGTCTACCCTTACTGCCAGCTTCTTCACATGCTCTTCTACTCTTTTGTCTTTAATAAGAGCAATGGTAGATCAGTGGAGTTTACTAGGGATGTTGGGCTGGTGACTTCAGAACACACACCTTGCTGTTGTTTGCTTGTGCCTAGAAGTCAGATGCCATAGTTCTTTTCCTCTTTGTCCCTCTTTAGGTTGCCCAAACTCTATTCTCCCATTACTAACTTTGCTAAGTTTAACTTTACTTATGAAGCGCTTTTGTCATGAGCCATGTTTAAGAGATTTGTGTTGAGTTTTTGTGCTCTGAGGCGGTGTTGTTGCCAATTGGTCAGAAAGATCATTATTTGGCGAATAACTTGGGTAAGATTTGTGATCTCGCCTAGACAACGTTCACCGAGGAGACCACATTGCCTGTGGGAATAAATGAGGCTATTAAACCATGATTCAGACAGGAATTTATTTTGAACCTTTTTTTTTTTAATTACATGATTAAGGAATGCACACTTCAAAGCCCAAGTCGTAAGGCACAGAGGATCACAGTTTTCTTTTGCCCTCACTGCAGTAACTAGCTTGCTGTGTAATAAATTTATAAGTATAAAGAACTGGTAAAAGAGCATGTTGAAAGTAGCCTTAAGGAACATTGCTTTGTGTTAGGGTGGTTCATTGCTGGGCATGAGAACCTGCATGCCTAACCTAAGGCAGAACATGAAGCCCTGCTTTACAATTGCATCCAAAATGGAACCTTAGTTGCCCGTCACTTGAAAAATGAAACCGTTTTTTGAGGAGCCCTGAGGAGTGCTGTATATGACAGGCGTGTTTTGCTTACGCTAGGCTCATTTGGGCGAAACAAAATCCAGCCAAGATTAGGTTGGGTGAATTCTTTTGTGTGCCTATAAAGAGAGCAGTATCCCTTTAAAAGGATATTTTCAAAGAATAAACATGGCTGTACACAGCTTTTTCGGTTTTGATGGATAAAATTACCTCCTCAAAATTTTACATTCCAATATGCCGGAGCCTAATAGTTAATGGCCAGTGGTCTTGTGGCCTGCATCCAAATCTTGTTTATACAAACAAATGCTTGTTTATACAAAACACAAACATCATGTCAAACATGGTTATCAATGAGGGCAGAGTGAAAACTATCTTTTTGTCAATATTTGTTTTGATATAATGTCCCTGCCACTCCCTGCTCCTTTTCCATTAAAATTTTTTAGGGGCCTGTATAATAATAGAACCACAACTGACGTCAGATCTAAATTGCTTTTCAAGTTTGTATTGAGAGACAATACATTTTGGGAAGGGCTTTTTCTGGGCAGGAGCGCCAGGTGCAAGCATCGTTTTCTAGAGGAACAGAAATGACGCACCAAGAGAAAAATATCAGCACATCCTCAGTAAATATAGCCCAGGTGAAAAAAATTTCCATCAGACAAATTTTCAGCGGAACAGCGTGGATAAGCCAGTTGATGGGGGGTGAAGAAAATATGCTTGCAGCAAACAGACAGTGTATAAATCTTGGGCTTAAAATAAACTTGTTATATCCGGTTACTGTCTGTTTTCACAGAACGTGCTGCCTGAGAGTTTTGCTGCTTCTGTTTAGTCATTCTTTTCAGTCATTAGAGTACCAAAGTCCATAAAAAATTAGTGTTTTAGAGTTTCTTAGAACTAGTTGTTCTTGGCTGTCATATTAGTGAAATATTAGCATGTGGGGGAAAAAAATCTTTCTTTCTTGTATGTATTTTTTTCCTTGAATTTTATTATCTTTGATTTTAAATTCCCATTATGTGGAAATCTTGCCATGTCAAGCAAAACCAACCTTTTTTATGCTTGCAGAGCAGTAGTCTACTGCTACAGTGTCTCCATCATATTGAATTTATATCATTATTATTTGAATCTAAGGAGAATATATACAGCGTACAGGTTTACCCTTTGTCCATTTATGTATCTAGATATTTTGCTCGATGTTCTGTATCTGGATATTTACGGGTTACGAGTTAATACGAGTTAACATTGCCAAGAGTACAAGACTCTTTAAAACTCATTATCAACTATTGAAGATGTTAGCTAATTTTTTATAAATAAAGCCCTGGAACGGTGATGGTGGTGCTCTGAATATCCAGGCTATTCACTAATAAAGTCCTGCTCACTGGCATGCATCCACAGGTTTACTCTGACCTCTGGCCTCCACCCTGATTGGATGCTGATGCTGTCTTTCGCACACACCCATCTGACGGTGACTGTGACCCTGGGGCTAATGCTCATCCCGAAGGTATTGTGCCTCATTCCTTGTGGCCAGGGCCGGTTCTACTTGTTTTGTGGAGCTTTTTTGGGGGTAAATTTTGGGGGTCTTGTACAAAGCTGTTAAAATATATTTTTAAAGCCACAATGGGGCCCCCGGTCATATACATTTCTAATGCCAGAAGTAGTGCCTTTAGTGGCATACTCCCCAGGTTACAGGCAGGCAGATGGAGCCACCGGAGGCATCATTTTGAGTGAGGCAAGAGGCTTCAAGGTTTTCACATTAAATGGTTCGCCCTCACAGCCCACAAATGCCTGTTATCGCCAGTAAATTTAATTCTTCAACTGGACGATGGCCGGCAGCAGTTGATTAAGCTGCACCTGGCCAATGCTGTTTCTTTTACCCTCGGCAGTTCCTGTTTGCTGGGACTCACACGAGAGACGACATCGCCACAGAGGCCTACGAGGATGAGCTTGACATGGGCCGTTCAGGGTCTTACCTGAACAGCAGCATAACGTCTGCCTGGAGTGAACACAGTTTGGATCCCGAGGACATCCGGGTGCGTAGGTTCCGCCTCCTTCCCCTCTGTTGCCCGTGCCTTCTGCAATTCAATTAACATGTGAAGGTGACAGACTGAGCAACGGCAGTTTTTTATTGCAGACCCCAGACGAATTGGGCCAGATCAGTTCTATAAATGGCTGTGGTGTAAGGCCTTGCGACAGTCTTTGGGAAAAACGTACCAATGTGAGCAGTGGTTTTGTCGTTTGTTAGCACTGAAGAAGTCTCTATCCAAGTGTAAAGACTTTATTGTCTTACTTGTCAGTATTTATTGAAGCTACAGATGGGATCTAATGGTAAACTTTGATTGAGAGAGTGGTAAAGAGTTCAATTAAATTATGCTTATAGTCATAAAAAATTTTTTTTAAACAATCGTATACAGAGGCTGTTTCAGAACTAACAAAAAAACATATTCTGTTTCCTCAGTTAAACTGTCAGAAGAAGTCCTGTCTGATTTTTATGCATGCTATGTTTATTTTTTTGCAATGTCCATAATTATGTGTTTTAAACCCGTGTTGCATGGTATCTGTGAAGTAGATTTTGTTCTTTTTTTAACACACTCATTCAACTGAAATTAGTAGCCTCATTTTGACATTTTTCAGGCCTTGTCCTCAGTGATTTTTTGATCCAGTTTATTAATTTTTTTTTGTTCCTGCATACTTCTAAAAATATCATAGGAGGAACTGAAGAAGCTTTATGCTCAACTTGAGGTCTATAAGAGGAAAAAGATGCTGGCCAACAACCCACACTTGCAGAAGAAGCGGAGCTCAAAGAAAGGGCTAGGACGATCCCTTATGAGGCGCATCACAGAGATCCCTGAGACAATGAGCCGGCAGTGCAGTCGGGAGGACAAGGACTCAGTTGACCACGGGGCCAACAGGAACAGCATCTGCACCCTTAGGAAGAACCCTTTTGATGCCTCTCATGCCAGCAAACTCAAGGAGGACTCTCTGAAGAACAAGGTCTTCTCCCTCAAGAAGTCCCATAGCAGCTATGATCATGTGAGGGACCAGAGTGAGGATTCCAGCAGCTCGGCCATGGATAAGATGGAGGTCTCCACCACTGAGAACTCCCTACTGGACGCCCTGATGGGCAAGAAGCTGGCAAAGAAAAGGTCAGTGGAGAAGATCGAGACCGAGTCCACAGAGTCAGTTCCCCTGGTGTGCAAGTCAGCCAGTGCGCACAACCTGACCGCAGACAAAAAGCCAATTCATCCCAGGACGTCCATGCTGCAGAAATCCTTGAGCGTTATCGCCAGCGCCAAAGAAAGAACTTTGGGCCTAACAGGGAAGATGCAGGGAGTGGATGACAGTGGCAAGAAGGCACAGAAGGTCAGAGAGGGCAAAATGTACACAGAGAAGGAAGAACGACCGGAATGCTACTCAAAGATGATCGTGAGCCAGTCTGTGGAGTACAAGCAGACCACCAGCAAAGCTGGAATCATGAAGCAACAAGTGAGTGGCAGCCAGCCAGCCATATGCTCAGATCCGGGAAAGAACAAAGACCTGTACGACCTCTCTGAGGTGTGCCCCTGGGAAGTGGAAGATCTCCCCACTCCATCTGAGGGCAGAGCACAGAAACATGTCTCCATTGCTCCAGGGGAGACCACCTCAGTCCACGGCAGTGGCACCAAAGGGAAATCTCAACATAAGCAGAGAGCTTCTGAGCAGTCCCCTGCAAACAGCAGACATTCCAGCCACAAGATAGACAAATCAGAGGTTTGTCCTTGGGAAGAAGAGACTGGGAACCAGGATTTGGTGGACGGTTCAAGGCCTAAAATGTCCACCCAGCCATCTCAGTCTCACCCTGCTGTGGAGGCCGATAAATCACAGAGATCTGACATTTGCCCATGGGAGTTTGAAGAGATACATGCCAAAGGAGTTGAGATGGCCCAGAGTCTCGACAAAGCCAGGCACAGGAAGAATGGGTCTCCGGTGGGTGGGAAAGAGGAGAGTCATCCCTTCGAACGCACTAAGCCTACCACTGGTCTTCAGACTTTGCATGACTCTCCTATGTCTCCTAGCTCTGACAAGAACTCGAGTCCCCCTCAGGTTTCCAAAGCAAAGGATCCTGCCACGTCAAAAAGGGGGGGGGCTTCCACGCAAACTTTAGAGGTGAAGAGGGAGAAGGATGATGAGAGGGGCCGGTCGAAGGGCAAGGGGAAGTCGTCATCAAACATGCCCACTGGGAAACGTGTAAGCCAACCCAAAATGGCAGATGTTTGCCCCTGGGAAGTCGTAGGCAGCGAAGAAGAGTCATCGACAAACGGACGGAAGGGCTCAACAGGGGAACTGGGAGCAACCCAAAACAAGCAAGCTGACATTTGTCCATGGGATTTCCAGGTTGTGTCGGACAGTAAACCAGACAAAAATGTATCAGCAGCTAAACAAAATGTGTCCAATTCCAAAGGAAGGGTTGCTGGAAATTCTAGATTGGCAGATGTTTGCCCTTGGGACTTTGACAGTGAAACATCTGGAAAGAATGCATGACACTTGATATAATTGGACATCTAAATATAAATTTCTCATTATATGTTTTTTTCCCCCACAGAATAAACATAACTTTTAATAACTGAAGGCGACTTGAGAGAAAAAAAAAGTTTTGCACAAGCTGCCTTTCCTTTGTTCTGTTTTTCTTTTTACTAAACAAGACACTGTCTTATATTAAGCATTCCAGATTCGTACTGAGCTTTTGCTGAATTCCTAAAGACAAACGTTATTCTTAAAATTATGCAACTCTGAGTCACTTTATCCTCCAATGAAGAATACATTTGTCAGTTCATCCCATAAAGTCTGCGCTCTAGGTCATTCTTCAATATAGGGGTTTACTTTGCGAATGCCTCACACTGTTCTTAATTTGATTACATGGCAGACTGTATATCAATGTAATATCGTGCTGGAATTAATTGGACAAGGCAAAATGTAAATAATTGCTGCTTTCCTGCTAATTTTACAGATGAATCAGTGATCTGTTGGTCTGTTTGAGAAGGCAGGAGCTTTGTATAAATGGTAGTTGAATGCCAAAGATATTGTACAATACATAGATTCATGTTTCTCAATTCATTTGGCATAGCCCCTAAAAAACTAAAGAGGACCGATACCAAGAATACCAAGTCAATATGATGTTTGCCCCCAAACTATGGCCAGTCAGTGACATTGCTTATCATTGCACTTTAATAAACACACACATCCTCGTTTTTGAGTTTGGAGCAAAGGGTAGAGATAACATTGAATGCAGCCGATGTTTCGACTCAAAGTGTCTGGCTGGTCATTGTATGCATCCTGTATATATAAACACCAGGGTCACTTATTTTAGTGTACTAGAATTATCAATGAATTTAAAGCTTTGTCAATCAGCTTGTATGGAAAAAAAACATTTCTTCCAGTATGACCATTAGACAGATGATGGACAAGTCCAAGATTTAGTGTCAAAACACTAAAAATGTCTGAATTACTTAATGAATAGCAGGACACGATTGACTAAAGAACTTCACAAAAAAGAACAAATGTATTTTATTGGAATTAACAAATTGATCAGTCTGTTTGAAACTGTTGCCATTAGAGAGAGAAATGAACTTATGTATGAATGAAGCTTGTCAAGCCCAAGTCCCCCACCCCCTATCTGTGTTAGACTCTGAGAAAAAAATATTTGCCGATCATTAGAACGCATGGACTTTCATGGTTTTAGTGGCCTTTGGCAGTGTGTTGGACTGACCAATCTTTAGGGGATTTACTCACTGAATCTATAAGTAGTAGGGGAAAAAAACACAGCAACTACCTTTCAGACTCAATGCTTACTGAGATATTCACCTGTGTAATGCATGTAGAAATAATACTTTTAGTGTTGAAACATATTGAATGTTTTATACGTTTTTTTGTCACATATTTTTCCACCACTTAATATCCACCACATTCAGTGGGCGTGCAGATTTTTAATGAACCATTTGTACTACTCTCATGGTCACCTGCATTGGGAATAGTTTTTCCTTGTTTTTAAGTAGTTTTTTTTTTTTTTTTACCAAAGCAGATTCATATGAAAATGCCAGTATGTTTTGTTATAGTTTGACTTTTTTATATTTATTGAAGGACATATAATATTTTCTGCACTGCTTTTTCATTGAACCAACTTAGACCATTTCATTAAACTCAACATTTCTGTGGAAGACCTAAATCATTCTAAAAGTTATGTATGGAATAATACCACTTGAATAACCTAATAATTTAATTAGATATATTAATGTAAGGTATTACTATATATAGTTCAATCAATACATTTTCCTTGAGGCTTCCAATTAATTTTGATGTACTTAAAGTGTCAAAATGATTGTTGCTATGTTTTAGAATAAATGAAATGCTCTTTGTTATATTGTCCTATAAGTAGAAAGGGTGTGTAGATTTTTATTTATGTGTTTATTTTTATATGGAAGAAATACTAGATAAAGCAATTTTCTCTGTATATTTTTGTTCTTAAAGGAAATGAAAAAGTAACTGTCTTGTTTACCTGTGTAATGTCTGAGGACTTAAGATCTTTTACAAACATATTTTCAACGATGTTTTTTCATGCCTTAATTAGTTGTAAGCTAACCACCTGAAGATCAGATAGAGGACATTTATGGCAACCCACGCAATAAGTATCAGACTAAAGTCAGTAACTATTACAAAACTTTGCAATGCTCTTACATGTTTTGTGCTCTGTTACATAACTCTAATTGTTTTGATTCAAGGACCTTGCTTGGGAAGTGTCCTTTTTATTGTAAATGTTATCGTAATAATAAAAAAAGTCCTTAACTGCCAGTCAAACTCGATTTGTTGAAACACTGAATTTTAATCGAGTTTTCTTTTGTTACCTGAACCAAAGAAGTCCACAATATTAGAAGTACAGATTGACAGTTAATTTGGAATCTTAGTTTTGAGAACCTTTTTACTATGAATGGTTATCTCGTAAATGTTGAAAATAAACACTGCCGTCTTTAGAAAATGCAATTTTATCCAGTGGAGTTGTTCCACTGCAAGAATGAATATTCTGAAATATGGGAGATTTTATTCCTAACAAACTCCCATCTGATGCATCCCTCTAATAAGTAACAAACAGCAAACCCTCTGCTGCCAGTACAATGGCATCTGGTCCACAGTTGCAGAGGCCTTTCTGACCCATGACCACCTGTTCCGTCTGAGGGACTTTGAAATGTTCTTTATCTGGGAGCATGTAAATAGCCACCATTTTCCAGATACAGGGCATCTGTGTCATTAGACAACACAGGTCTCTTGGGCACACTACAGGAGGGGGACTACCCTTGAGTGAGGCGCTTAACCAAAATTGTTGACTAACATTTGACTGGAAATCAAATCCAAAGGATCCTGAAAAGATTAGGGCCCCACCGGGGGAAAATAACCCCTCAAACATTCTGTTCTGTCAGAGACAAAAGAGGACTCTACATTCCTCTTAAATAGTAACTAAACAGGCAAGAGCAGATGATGGCAGATGACAGGAATGGGCGCATGGTTCCTAAAACGTGGCTTGGTTCACTTTATCATTGTTCTTTAGCTTCTTCTACCTACAACGCTTTCTCGTTAGCGACCGTTCTGAAATATTTAGAGAATGTTTCGGAAAATAATTGTAATGCATTTACCTGTTTAGTTTTTGGTGTCTTGATAATACAGCACTTCAGCATAAGAGCTGTCATTACCAATGACCATCAGTATCAATAACAGCGTGCCCTGATTCTAGCTTAGATTCATTTTTTTATTTAGACTACAGTGATTTCTAAAAAAAAAATTTTTTTTGCGGGCTTCTTTTGTTAGCTAAAGATGTCACCTAATGTTGAATACTATCAGCGATGTAAACTTTGTAACTCCTGCTCCAGTAGATTTCTGCATGAAAACAATAATTAGTAGGACTGACATATCACTGCCCTTGACAACTTAGCTCTTTTGGACTGTTATGAATTGTATAGTGAGTGATACTGTACCTTTACCCACTGTATTATGTGCTTGTTATACTAAATGCTCTATAACAAGCTTATAGCACCCACATGAAACTATTTGGTAGATTTATATTGTGTAATATTGTGATAGCATGTAAATAAAAAACCTTCTCTGCAATAAACATTTCTATGAAATTGAACTGCCTGATTACATTATTTAGTGGATAAATGCTACACTGTTATTGACTTCCCAGCTAACTTCTATCAGAAACTGGAGCTAACAGCAGGTGGCTTATTCTGTAGCTAGCTATTTTTACACTGTATAATCAAAAGTTTACCCATTCATCTCAAAATAATATTTAATTTATTAGACTTTGCCAATTCTTTTTGGCTTTTACTGCTTAAGTAACTGTGGGAGATATACAGACGGGTGACAAATTAGAGGAATAACCAACATATGGTGTTGGTCCACCACGAGCTGCCAGAACAGCTTCAATGTGCCTTGGTATAAATTCTGCACATCTCTGGAACTCTGCTGGGGGGATAGATCACCATTCTTTCAAAACATATTCCAACATTTGCTGTTTTGATGATGGTGGTGGAGAGCTCTGTCCAATGTACCCTATAGGTGTTCAAGTGGGTTGAAACTGCTGAGTGCGGAGGCCATAGCATATGATTCACATCATTTTCACACTCATCAAACCATTTAGTGATCCCTTGTGCCCTGTGGATGGGGGCATTGTCATCCTGGAAGAGACCACTCCCATCAGGATAGAAATGTTTCACCATGGGATAAAGGTAATCAATTAGAATAACTTTGTGATGATTTGCAGTGACCCTTCCCTCGAAGGGGACAAAAGGTGTTGGACCCAAATTGCAAGTTTCTTGACAGAACAATGAGTAGAAGCATAACATTTAGAACTGCACAATACCAGGCATGAGATACAACATGGATACAGATTATTTCCTTCCTAAGTGTAAGATAACACTTAGAGATCTGATATCAAACCTGATTTTGAACACAAAAATGCATTACTCCCTTTCTTGGTATGGGCTCAACATATAAAAATGCCACCAATCCCAAGTCACATTAGGCTATTACCTTGTATTATTGAATAATATTCCTCTGCGATACATTTTTAGAAGAAATGCAAGAGGACATGTATTTTAAGTTCATCAGTTTACTTACTTAAATTTGTTATGTGAGGTTTCCTTAGAAGAAGAGATACACATGCACATTTACTCTCCATCCAATGGCTGTATCCATCAACAGACAGTGTACGGGCATTGTCACAGACAGAAAAACTAAATGAATCCGTTAGACTTGTCTGTTCTGTCCAGGAATTATGAAGCACTATAAAGTAAAACCATCCCGAAAGGGGTGAACAAATCATTTTAACATTGACTTCTGTTTTAAAAGCACTCTGCCAGTTCATCTAATGAACATGGATCAATAACAGCATCGCAGCTTTTACAGAGGGCCAGAGTCAAGAAACATGTTCTCAGGAACGGTGCGCCATGAGAAATTATTTGTGAGTGGTTAAAGCCTAGGAAAACCACTGAGATAGTGGACTATATCTTAGCTTTAGACAGTATTTATAGATAAAGGATGCCTTAAAACCACAGTTCATGAAAAGTTTTTTTTCCATAGGAAATTTTGCTTAATGAGGAGATTAGAGAAATACGAAATACAAATAACAATTATGATTTAATCCAAATTTAATTAAGATTTTATCCACTAACTCCACTTTATGTATTTATATCATAATGTGGCAGGGAGTAAACAGCTATGGTTAACTAACTTTTAATGGATTTACCAAAAACATTTTTTCTCTGATCGATTCAAAACATTCTGCTGCAGGCGGGCAATTTCCTTATGACCCACTTCATCCTCTCTTGACCTGTGTGAGCAACCTGTATATACAGAATATATATATACACTATATGGACAAAAGTATTTGGGCACACCTCTTAATCATTGAATTCAGATGTTTCATTCAGTCCCATTGCCATAGGTATATAAAATCAAGCACCTAGCCATGCCTTCTGCCTTTAAAAACATTTGTGAAAGAATGGGTCGTTGCAACAAGTCAGTTCGTGAAATTTCTTCCCTCCTAGATATTCCACGATGTACTGTAAGTGGTACTATTGCAAAGTGGAAGCGTTTTGGAACCACAGCAACTCGGCCACGAAGCGGCAGACCACGTAAAGTTACAGAGCGGAGTCGCCGAGTGCTGAGGCGCATAGTGTGTAAAAGTCGCCAACGCTCTGCTGACTCAATAACTGCAGAGTTCCAAACC
>JAOVYW010000001.1:4477858-4494540 GCA_025775045.1 Hiodon tergisus
TCCTCAAAAAAATCCATGTGAATTCCAGGTTGTAAGGCGACAAAACACGAAAAATGCCAAGGGGGGTGAATACTTTTACAAGGCACTGTACAACCTTATTTCCCCGCTTGTGTCTGCAAGGAATAAAACGAAATCATTTCACTTCAAGTAGGCTAAGCTAGCTCAGAATCCAGAAGGGTTACAACAAATTACCATTTAAAAAAACTCTTGCTTGTGAAGACTGAAACAGACATATTCACACTCTCTGTATTAAGCATGGGCCGCCTACATGAACATACCCTGCAATTTTTTTTTAAAATTACTCAATTTCAGCTTATTTTTCTAGTAGTTCTATTTATTTATATTAGAAATGGATTTACGCTTTCATTTGAAAATGCAAAAAATGGGATGTATCTTGATATTCATATCATGGCATTGCGTGATACCAGTATTTTTACTTTACTATCGGTTAATTGCACAATACTAATTTCACCCATGCAATGGTGGATGTGTCGGCTTTAGATGATGAAGCTTTCTGTAATGGACCATTTTGTTAGGTTTTTTGTTTGTTATATATTTTTTCAAAACTAGATTGTTCAAACTGATGCTGCATTCGGGTACACCTCGGAAGCTTGTTTCCCAGACATCTAGTCAAAAAATGCTTGGACGTTGGAAATTTCAACACATGCACTGCAATCTTAGTCAAACTAGTCATTATATCTACGTTATTCAGTTTTCAATTACCCTGAAAGTTTAAGATTTCCTGTAGCTTTTAATTATTTATCTTAATAAATCATCATTCGTATATTACCATGCTGAATCTGGAATCCGCCATCTTTTTTTCCCTTCTTACCAATAGAGCTGAGCATTGTTAATTTAGTACTTGAGAAAAGTACTTTAGCCTTTTATACTGTTTAATTTGTTTGCTACTCTACCCTTGTGGCCTTGCATGGTCGGTGAAGCCTGTGAGATAGTAGTCCTTTCCCAGGTGTAGCTCCTCATTCGTTGTTGCTAGCTAGTATGACTGCTAAAACTTTTGCTCTATCTATTCTTTCAATTATATGGAGTGTGTTTTCTTTTCACTTCAGGGAAGTGAATTAGAATTATTTTGGCTTCATCGGTTGCGAGTATTCTTGTACTCTGGTATCTGTTTTCCGAATACTTTGTGTATTCTCACATTGCCTTGGCCAAGAGCGTACTGACCAGGCTTTTTTGTACCCCTCATTTTGTGAGCACTTCTCCAAGGGTGAACCAAAGGCAGGGTGTCTTGCCTTTTGGCCTTGGATGGGATTTTAGCCATACGGAGGCTGAAAAGAATCCTGAACTGCTTGGACAATTAGCTTGCGTGCCACGTCACCAGATCAGGCAAGACTTCACACGCATGTAATAGGGAACGTATTAAGGTATTTGGAGGCCTAGGGCTTCTGACATTTCAGGCCCCCCTCCATAATACTGTAGTCAGCTGACACAATCATCAATCATGTAATTCAAATGAGCAGTGTACAGCGTTACCACTCATATCACAGTAGCTATGGCATGCAAAATAGTATGGTAGTTGGCACTACCACTTGCTCGTTACCGGCCGCATCGTTTCTAATAAAATCAACACTAGTTATAGTCGATGGGACCACGTTATCAGGCAGCGCAGCATGATGTGACAGACAAACACATAGTGTAGTTGGCGCTACCCTAATCGTAGCCTACTGTAGGCAAGTATTTGGCACTACTATCAAGCCTCATTAACATTACATAGTAATAAAAACTAAAAAAAGTATAAAAACACATGGATGCTAAATGAATTGGAATAAACCTAGATTAAAAAAAAAAAATGTAAACGTATAATAATTAATATGATGAAAATCCCTTGGGATATTCCATAGGACTAGTAAGATAACTAAGTTCAGCACACTTACAAGAAGTAACAAACAAGCATTTATATCGCTTAACATTGGTATATAATTTGGTAAATAACATTGTTGTAAATGTGTGTAGACAACTATGAGAAGAGATTACAAACCACTCAAAAATTATAGATTTTACTATTTTTAAATTGGTCACAAAACAGTTAAAATCAGTTAAAATTAGGATTGAGACCCATGGAGAGTTGATCGTTATTTACCCAGCTGGCCATCGCACCTCGTAAACATTTCTGTTTTTTCTTACATTATTTTTAAAATATACTCATCAAATTCTATTATTCATTCTTTTTTTCCTACTTCAATGGCATTTTCTTAAAAAAAATAATAAAGCAAATGCCATTCTTTCTTCTGTATCTATTGCTGCTGTTCAGACTGCTGAGGTAAATAATGGCCAACTCTCACACAGGTAAATCAAGCTGAGAAAAATACTGTTAACTCGACAGTAATATAATACAAAGACATTTTTTTTATTTTAATGGAAAACTTTCCAAGAGGACCTTAAACTCTTTGCCACGGATGACAAAACCAAGGAGAGGGATTGCTAATTCAGTGGAAATTGAGAAACACACAACCGTATACGCTCAATCAGACCCATTTGAGTACTATAGTAGGGTACTTTTAAAAAGAATCCTATAGGATTTATTTAAAACCTTTTAGTCCTATAGAGGGTCCTATAGTACTACTACAGGATCCTATAGGACATTTCCCTAAGGGGCACTCCCCATTTTTGAGGGTTCGTGTGAAGTTTTTGAGAGGTATCTGCGTTGTTTTTTGTAAATTCTCTCTGAGGCGGAAAAATGACTTTATTCTGCCAAATAAGGGGGCCCTTGCTCACCCAGTGTGATCTTACCTTCTCAGTTATCGGACCCCAACATGCCGTATCAGTGGTTTTTCTTTTTTCGCACTGTTCTCGGATTTCCGTGACATGTTAGTCGGAAGCTACTCAACTTAGTTTATTTAAGTTGAACACCAGTGGGTATAGTTGGCATAAGATTTTTAAAATTGCGTTATATTACTATTACATATATTACTGCATGCCAAAAGGACACATTTATTATTATTTTAAAGGCAAATTGCTTAGTTTAGTCCATGCTTCTTTTTTTATGCCAACCGTTATCAGTTTGACTTTACAGGGATGGCGGGGCCCTGGGCTTCAGCCCATGTAGACCATTGGCTTAACAGGGCCCTGCCTCCACCCCTCAGGGTCTTTTATACATGTCTTCCCTGCAGGTGTGGTTCAACCACGGGGTTCCTCATTCTATGGTGAACGGAGCACCGCAAGACCAGTCTCCATGAGCTGCCTCCAGGCAATCACCTGGCAGAAACAACCCTCCAACAATTAACATTATTGGTATAAGGTTGGGAGCGATCACCAGGAGGAAGCATCTGTAGTGATCCCCTCCCAACTATGGTTGAGGAATGCACAGGGGTTGCAAGTGTTTTGGGAAGCCCCATTTCTGGGTTACCATGTCAGTTTTCTCAAGCTGCAGGCTGTAAGCATTAATTGAGGACACACATGGATGCGATGGCCCAGCAGTGGCCCTCATGCCTTCTCTATGCATTCTTTCAGATGGCTCTGCTCCTGCTCTGCGTAGAAAAAGATCAGACTGGAGCAGTCTTGCTAGTAGCTTCACACTGGTGCAAAATATTGTGGTTTGCATTCTGCTGCAGCTCCAATGCAGCCTTCTTAGTCAGATTCAATGCACTCTGGCACCACATCCAGTCCAGCCTTGTGGGTCCAACCTCAACCCTTCAGGCTGACAAGGTCATTAACAACTTGAAAAACATCAGGGCAGTGGTGTTCCAGCAGTGGTGCGTGTCCTGGGACAAGGATCCCGTCACTGGTCATATGGCAATGATTCTACAGTTTCTGTCGGAATGGCTTAAAGCTTGCTATGTGAAAGTGGACTTTGTGTCTCTTTTCTGGCAAGCCAAGTTTTGAAAGCTGTTCTGTGACTTAATCCACTGAGAAAGTGGAGGTTAAAAATAGTGGTGCAAGCTCTGATGAAACATCCCTTTGAGCCCCATGTGACTGCTGTCTTTTAAAACAGCCTTTTTTTTGGCCATCACATACCTGATGCATGTTAGTGAGCTACAAGCCCTATCAGTGTCCACTGCCTTTACGGTCTGACAAAGAGCGTCTTCTCCGCATGTTAAGCTTGAGTGTTGAGGGCTGCATTTGGACCAGCACCCTTTACAGTCACCTGATTGGTGAGTCGATTATGTGCCCTTGCATGTAGTTGATGTGTTGTACATTGTGTTGCCCAGCATGTCTGAGCCATGCACTTGTCCTTACGACGATGGGATATTCTTACTGGTTTTGATCGCTCATATTCCGTATTTGGAAGGGAATTATCATCCCTGAAATAGAAAAATTAACCATCACTACTGCGGTGTGGTAATATAGGAATGAGAGTTATTATATAAATGAATATATTTAGTTATATAAACAAAAACTAAATACAAATTAAAACTATATTTTCGTAAACAAATAATGTTAAATGGAAAAAACTAAACTGAAACGATATCAGAACCAACTAAAATAATACGAATGTTTTTAGTTTTCATTTTTACCAGCTTTGCCACTGACTGAAATGAGGCCACCAATAGGCCATCATGAGTGGCTTTGGATTGTGGGAATGGGTAATGAGTTATTTTTTAGTTATTTTGTTATTATTTCGGTTGTTTAGTTATTGTTTGTTTTCAATGCTGTCAATACCACCTTTTATTTTAATATACATGTCTTACTATCCATTTGTTCCCAAGATTTCTCCATCAACATTTAATGCAAAGTAAAGAAAAAAGACTTCTGAACTAGCACTCTGAGGTAAATAGCTAGCTATATTACTCCTGTCATAGCAACCCCTTTTACATAATTAGCTGAGTAACATAAAAACTACCTAAAATGTGTATATTTTATATATATATATATATATATATATATATATAACCAATATATCTGGTTAGGATTTACAAAGTGAGTGGAAGCCAAATGGTCTCAGTGATGGGCCACGCTATTACCAATTGCATGTTTAAAATTTTGAATTGAAGTGCTGACCAAACCCTGCCCGTCTTAATGGAGTTTACAAAAGTGGGTGCAAATGGCCTACATATATTGTTTTAGAGATTAAGTAAACATTCCACATTAACAGCTGTTGTCGCTACACATGCCTTAAGGCCTCCAGTTAAACTAAAATAAAAACTAAATATATTGAAAAACTAAACTAATGCGGTCTGAACTAAAACTGAATTAGAATGTGGAAACTGAAATGGAATTAACCAAATTAAAAAAACGTAAATCTATAATAACCTTGATGAAGACGAACAAAGTTATTGTAAGACTTGGCAAAAAACTGAAATTCTGGGGTTCTTAAAGGGAAATAAACCATTAGTTATTATATTTACTGGGAACCAGGGTTATGATATTAAACTTGCGTTATCACGCTTCTAAACAGAAGGTTGCCAGTTCAAATCCTTGTAATGTGATTGTTAGTTTTTCACAGTACATACTAGTTATTGGGGCAGGGTAGCAGCTCCTCACACGGCACCAATTATGTTGGTACAGTGGAGCTTAATCAGTTTATTCTTTTATTTATTATCAAATCAATCAGTCTCAATTAAAAATGGCAGAAGTTCTGATTTTTGATTTAGCTCTTAAACAATGTACATGCGTGCTTTATTACTTTGAGCCAACACTATTTGGTTAGTTAAAAATTTTGTAGACCTCCAAAATTATTAAAGGTTAAATAATTACCTTTATTGAAACTGCTTGGATTTAAAGCCAACAGCAGTCATTATCTTCATTGGCAAAGCAGTAAAGTGTAAGTGTGACTTTATCAAACTGAAAGTGGACATTAGACTAAACTTTTAAATACACAAACATTTAAAAACTTTTTCTTTCTTCAAGTCTTAATGGTTTTATTGCAATACTTTTAAAAAGTCCACTATTTTTCTCCCAAGTATATGCTATGTAGGTATAATTATCTCAGCAACAGACTATTGCTAACACTATAGCCTTTTCCGAAAGTTAACGTGGCAGGCTTCGATCACCGGTTTTGATCCTGTGCAGTTAAGAGTGACGAATTAAAGCAATTCTGAAAAAAATTAAATATGGAAAAGTATTTGGCTAATCTCAAGATGCTTTCATTGAGATGAAAATGTTCTGGCTTTCCGGATTGGTTGCTACCAACCCCAGCCTCTGAGCCCCAAAATTTTTCCAGTGGGAAGAAAACTGCTAAATTGTGGTCAAAGTCTTATAAAGTAGAACTAATGTGTCATATCCATATTTGTACTGTTCTACCAATGAAGAAATATGCCTCAAAGGGCCAGCAGTGAATGCCGTGATTCTTTTGTGATTTTTTATTTTTTTTATTTTTATTTTTTCCCCCTCTTTATTCTTTGCATCCTTGAATTACTGTCTATTTTAGCTTATAGTTTTCCTCCTCTGTGGGGGGAAAAGTATGCAAATTTTCCCTGGACTTGATTCTATAATGTTCCTAACCATCCAAATATATTACCCTCCATTTTTCAAAACCATCTACGTATAATATTAAGTCTGGTATTTCCTAGGGGAAATGAGCTAAACGGATCTGCACATTGCTTTAAATTTAAATGTCTTTTTTGTGAAAAATGTTGACTTAATTGATATTGAGTAACTGGAATGAAATGTTTTTAGATGAAGATACAGTTGTGCTCAAAAGTTTGCATACCCTGGCAGAAATTGTGAAATTTTGGCATTGATTTTGAAAGTATGACTGATCATGCAAAAAAACTGTCTTTTATTTAAGGATAGTGATCATATGAAGCCATTTATTATCACATAATTGTTTGGCTCTTTTTAAAATCATAATGAAAACAGAAATCACCCAAATGGCCCTGATCAAAAGTTTACATACCCTTGAATGTTTGGCCTTGTTACAGACACACAAGGTGACACACAGGTTCAAATGGCAATTACAGGTTAATTTCCCACACCTGTGGCTTAAATTGCAATTAGTGTCTGTGTATAAGTAGTCAATGAGTTTAGCTCTCACGTGGATGCACTGAGCAGACTAGATACTGAGCCTTGGGGAGCAGAAAAGAACTGTCAAAAGACCTGCGTAACAAGGTAATGGAATTTTATAAAGATGGAAAAGGATATCCAAAGCCTTAAATGCCAGTCAGTACTGTTAAATCATTTATAAAGAAGTGGAAAATTTGGGGATCTCTTGATACCAAGCCAAGGTCAGGTAGACCAAGAAAGGTTTCAGCCACAACTGCCAGAAGAATTGTTTGGGATACTAAGAAAAACCCACAGGTAATCTCAGGAGAAATGCAGGCTGCTCTGGAAAAAGACGGTGTGATTGTTTCAAGGAGCACAATACAACGATACTTGAACAAAAATTAGCTGCATGGTCGCGTTGCCAGAAAGAAGCCTTTCCTGGGCCAATGCCACAAAAACTCCCGGTTACAATATGCTTTGACACGCCTCAGTTTCTGGCACACTGTAATTTGGAGTGACGAGACCAAAATAGAGCTTTATTGTCACAACCATAAGTGCTATGTTTGGAGGGGGTCAACAAGGGCTATAGTGAAAAGAATACCATCCCCACTGTGAAGCATGGTGGTGGCTCACTTGTTTTGGGGGTGTGTGAACTCTAAAGGCATGGGGAATCTTGGGGAAATTGATGGCAAGATGAATGCAACATGTTATCAGAAAATCGTGGCAGACAATTTGCATTCTTCTGCACGAAAGTTGCGCATGGGACACTCTTGGGCTTTCCAGCACGAGAATGACCCTAGGCACAAGGCCAAGTTGACCCTCCAGTGGTTACAGCAGAAAAAGGTGAAGGTTCTGGAGTGGCCATCAGTCTCCTGACCTTAATATCGTCGAGCCACTCTGGGGAGATCTCAAACGTCCGGTTCATACAAGACGACCAAAGACTTTGCATGACCTGGTATCGAATGGACAGCTATACCACCTGCAATAATTTGACAACTATTACAAAAGACTGCACGATGTCATTGATGCTAAAGGGAGCAATACACAGTATTAAGAACTAAGGGTATGCAGAGTTTTGAACAGGGGTCATTTTTTTCATTGTTGCCATGTTTTGTTTTATGATTGTGCCATTCTGTTATAACCTATAGTTGAAAGTGAACAGCTCACTAATGTTTTCTTTAAAAATGGTACATATATTACCAATTTTCCAATATGCAAACTTTTGAGCACAACTGTATACTGACTTTAAAGTCTGTGTTATTGGCTGCTAACCTCACTCATCTTTTCACTCATATCCATTTATTTTTCCACTGGAGACTTTGATTTCTTACTCTGCTCTATTTATAGGTAATGTATATAGATGTGGTAATATAAAAAGTTGAAAGTGTAGTGAAATATTATTGTGAGTACTAGTCTGAAGTTTTTGAACTTACTAACATTCTTTTTGGTTTCTGCCACCTTTGTGTCATAGGCACACCTTCTGGCAGTACAGGAAAGAGAACCCCAAATCCAAAGTCGGAGACCCTCATCCAGATGGTAAACCAGGCTTTAACAGTGGGGTAATGCTCCTGGACCTGGAGGCCATGCGGCACTCTATCCTGTACAACAAGCTCTTGGATCCAGAGCGTGTCGCTCAGCTTGCTGAGCACTATCACTTTCAGGGCCACCTTGGCGACCAGGACTTCTTCACTATGATTGGAATGGAACACCCAAGCCTCTTTCATATTCTAGCTTGTGGCTGGAACCGGCAGCTGTGCACCTGGTGGAGGGAGCATGGCTACAGAGATGTCTTCCAGCTCTACTTCAACTGTGAGGGACCCATCCACATCTACCATGGCAACTGTAACACACCTATTCCCAATGACTGAGTCCTCCTCCCCAAACAAGGGATCATACATCAGAAGCCACAACTGGTACATTGTCTGGCACTTGTTCTACAACCCAAAAAAAAGGACAAAATTTCAGTAGGGAAAGGTTAACTGAGCAACAAAGCATGAAGCAAGTGGGAAATAATACTACACACCAGATTTTCACTTAAGGATTTTAAACAAAGTGAAAAGGGGATTAAACATTTTCTCTTAACAATTGCTTCTATTCAAAATAAACAAAAAAATATTAAAATGTGGAATTTTCATCCATCTCATTTAAATTAATTAGCCATCTTAAATCCCAGAGCTTTGAGATCATCCTAATTGTTTCATATTTCAAACTTCAGGCCACTGTGTGTCAGACATAAGCCAAGGTGAAGGAGTGGTCCCTGTCACTATTTGGCTAGTTTTAGCTCAGTAATATAGCATGCAGATGAGGAGTGTTGTATCAGACATCAACATTGCAAAAAAAATTTGGAATTAATAAAGATCTGCAATCCTTTGAAAATGCAGATTTTTAGCAAACGCATTGAACTTCTTCAGGCACTGTATGGAGGACTGGAATTAAGGTTATCAAGCCTGTTGTCTTTTTATTAAGCCTGTGTAACTTGTTTCCCAAATTAAATGTGTTTAAATTTGCATGCATATGATAATAATAAAAATCCATGGATTTTTTCAGTCGAGTCATAAGTTATTAATTATGTTGTAGACAAAGCTCATGCAACGTTCTTTTAAGAATTGCCCTTTTTTGTATGTTGTGTTAAAGGTCAGTCAAACCATTTATAGTGGTGTGATGGTCAAAGTGAATTTCATGTATTTTATAGTATGCCAAATCCTTGCAGAGAAAAAGTAAAAATACTCGTATAAAAACATAAAATTGGCATTAAAAATATTGGGTTATGTACTAAGGACCCCTATCTTTCCAGGAACACTCTGTTATTTAATGCATCATGAATTAACTCAAATAAACTTGGTTGAATTATTAATGACTATGATATGAATTTCAGTCGCTTTATCGTTCTTATTTTTATATTTTTCTTTTTCATTTTGTACATAAATTTGTTGAATTCATTTGTAGAAACCACGTTAGATGTTGTTGTGCATATTGATGTTACTAATTTACTTCAAGATTACATTATTTTACAATTTTGAGTATAAGTATTCAAACCCTGTGCTGTGGAAGCTCCCAGTTTACAATGCCTAGGCACTGCCAAGAAAAGGCAGTCTCTCAAACCTCAAACGAGAAGGAGACTTGTGAGAGAAGCCACAGAGAGTCACTTTGTAGGAGCTGCCGAGTCCAGTGGCTGAGAGTGGTGTAATGGTGCACCGTTGTAAACCAGTCTGTGAAACTGGAAGCCTTCTGTACACCACCCTCAGTCGGACAGAGAGTTTCCTCCTGTGCCCAGTGAAATACTGGTTTAGAATAAGGAAAGAACAGTTGCTGAATATAAGACTTTGGTTCCAAATGGTTTCCAAATGGCCCAACCAAAAATATCAGCTTTGTAAAGCTCATTATGTACAATTTTTGTTGAAAAAATGACCTGTAGATTCATTTCAGTCGGCATTTCTGCAGCTGCTGTCTTGTCAGTCTTTCCCAGTCTGGGATCTTCGACCACTGTTTGTCTTTCCTGAAAACTTAACTTTTCCCTTGTTTGGGGTATGCTGTTATGGTATTCAGATCAGTTCCCTTTGACACAAATTATTTTTCAGTTTCTGTGACCAACACACCTTCAAATCTGGTGCTATTTTACTATTCCACCCCTTTCAAAATCTGCTAGATCGCTCATCTTTTTTCAGACATAATGTGTTGATTTAACTGTCGCTCCACTTTTTTCATCTTAGAACTATTGCTAAAATCAAGCATTGTCCAAGGGATACAGAAAAAAACCTATTCATACTTTTGTCATCAGTAGACTATTGTAATGCCCTTTTTTCAGGTAGCCCACACTGAAAAATATTAACATCACCTCACTGGTTATCCACAGAGCGGCGTGCCGATTTCTAGGTGTTACTTCAAATTTTTAAGGCATTAAATGGTGTTGAATTGTATCTTGTCCCTTAAAATCCCTAGAGATTACTGGCTATTTGAGTATAAAGAGTACAAAGCCCCTCTTCTCTGAAATAGTTTACCATATTTAGTTTGAGAATCATACTCTGTCTCAATGTTTAAAACCAGATCTGTTCAGTTTGTCCTTTAGTCTTCTTGGGTGCTGAGGAATTTGCGGAGTGAAAAGAGCCATTTCTTCTTTATTAATAGGCCCCTGTTGGTCTGACCTTTTTTTAGGAGGTGGGAACTACTCTGATCCCCTTCATGGTTGTATTGCCTTTTCCTCTCACAACTATTTTGCTTTTATATGCTGTGTGACAACCACGGGGCGTACTGGCTGCGCCTCCCGGTTCGGGGTACAAGGCAACGAAAAACACAAAGAAAATTCCTCCCAGATCGGGGCATAAAATAACGAGGAATGACGTCCGAAAAAAAGGAATCTTATCCTCCTCGCTCGAGGGAATTTGGGGGGTCTCGCTCACCCATCGCCAGCCAGATCTGAAACACAGAGCATAGTGCTTTACCGTCGCCGCTTGCTACCTGCTTTCGGCTTTCGCTCGTAGCCTCCCCGGCGCCGACATCTTCTCCTCGTAGCCGCCGGCTTTTGTTCTTTTCCCTCCCCAATCAGCCGATGCGTGTCAGCTGTGCCAGCGAACGTATCACCCCTCAAGGACCTGCCCCCTAGCTTGAGGGGGGTGCGGCTTCTGCCAAAACTGCCAAAGTTTATTTCTACTGAGGCTACATAATGTCTGACAACACTGAACACTGAATTTATATACTCTTCCTCCCCTTGATCATCATCTACTAACCATGTTTTGCTTTTCTTGAGTTTATTTCCTCCCCTTCTTCTTGGTATAGGAGTGATGAGAAGACAACGGGTCAATTTAAAGAGGGGTATCATCTCTGGTGTAGTCCTAGCAGCAAGAATCAGGAATGAACCACCTGTAGTGCACTGTTGGCTATCCCTCCAACCTTCCACAAACTGCTGAAGCTGCTGAGCTATCAACTCAGCTCTTCACTGATTATTATTATTATTTTTATTTATTCTATAGATATCTACTACTATGCCATTTTCCAGGCATTCTCTCTACTGCCTCTGGGGTCAATAAATCTTTTTTTTTTTTTTTTTTTCCCAGTTTCTGATTTTCTGATTCCTCTGGAAAATGTGATCTTTTCAGTGTTTTGTGACAAATTTTATTTGTAAAAATGTGGTATAACAAATACAATATGTCTTCAATATGGATTTTGAATTTGTGTCTCTACCTTTTACAGGCATTAGTTTCCAAAGGGCTGATGTCTTTACGAGAAATTTTCTATGAACTTAATAAATGGATAAAACAATTTAAATGGTAAAACAATCAATTCTGGGCCTCAAGAACAACAGAATAACAAGCAGCATCATCACCAAGCAGAGACTTTGCTGCCCAAAGAGAAGGTGCTGGGCTAAACACTCATGAGAGAGTAAGCTAGTGTCGTGACGGCATCCCGGTCCCGATGTTGTCCAACATAATTCCCTGCTTTCTGGTTCTGGCCTGAGGTATTTTCCTCAGCAATTCACTACCTACAGCTGATCTCAGTGTCTCCTATCTTTATGGCATTAGAAGACATTTTAAAGAAGGAGAAAATTAGCAGATATTAAACACTTTGACTCAAAGTGAATGAGTGCAGCATTTTTCCTTTAAAGCGTAATACAAAGTAGTTTTCTGTTGTATGGAAACCTTGATAAGAAAACCAATAATGTCCTTTAAACAGTATCCCTCAATAAGTATTGAACTATTCATTTTATTCCCACAAAGGGTTTGTATAATTTGAGTTGCAAGGAAACATTCTGGTAGGGAGGTAACCACAAAACAGGACGTGGTGTTTGTCAAATGGGGTTTATTAAGAGACAAAACAAAGCCAGGGTTAAAAAAAGGTACGAAAAAGGTCAACATCCAAAAACAGGTCTTAATATAATCAGGTTATCACACAGAAAGGGTCCAAATCCAAAAAACTCATTATCACTCCCTCTACCAACCAGTTCAGCTCAAACCAGCTTCGAACTCACCCTCCACACTTCCCCTCATGAACAGGCCTTGGCTAATAAATCCTGCAGCCTGCAATGGTTTTCACTGCTCAATGATTTAAAAAAATTTTTTTGTCCAGTCAAGGAAATGGTTGGTGGATATTCTGTTTGTGTAAATATATTCCCTAGTGCCACACAGCTGAAACTTCTTTAAAATGTTGTGTGCTTTTAAAAAAATTTGTGTGCATTGTGTGAACACCGGGTGTGCGTTTGTCAGCTGTTTTTCAGAAATCTAAAGCTTTATTTGACAACTATCACATTTTTTCAGCAATTCAGCCATGTTCAATTCATTGTAAGCCTCCTAGGCCAGGAAAATAATGTTCTCATATAGTTTATCTCATATACAGTTTTGTATATGCAGTAAAAAAGTAGTTTGTTGTTGACTGCACATTACAATTGACTTTCCATATTAAATGGAAAACTCTTGTTTGACAGCTATTTGTAATGCAAAAGAGGAGATTTAAGTTGTTTAGGAAGGGTAGATTTTTTTTCCAATTTTAAATGATGAAAATCATGCAATGTCCACATTAGGTAGATACAATATGTAGAGAACAATTACACATTTCCTAACATTTCTGAAGGCTAGAAATAAACGTTTACTCACACAATAGTAACATGTAAATTGAGTACAGAGAATATACTCAATATACATTTTCAGAAAACATATGAAAACATAGTATAAAATCATAATTAATAATTCCATGATGATTAATTATCTATATGACTCAACCCTATGATGGGGATTAATCTATGTAACACAGCCTTTATGATGGGGAAACATCTATATGACTCGACCTTTAGGATAAGGATCCATCTTTATGACTTGACCTTTATTATGAGGATCCATCTATGTAACACAGCCTTTGTGATGGGGAAACATCTATATGACTCAACCTTTATGATGGGGAAGCGTGTCTATAACTCGACTTTTATTAAGTGGATCTGTCATAAAGCTTGTACTAGACTTAAACGTCTCAGGATTTCTATTGTCAATTTTTGTTATGTTGAGATCTCAAGATAAGTTCTCAGGATTTCATGGAAGTCATATTCTGTTATTTGACAGCACTTTTTATCTCAGGATTTATACAAAAGAAGTAATAACTGATAAATGATGATAGCTGCAGTGAGTTTAAAAAGGCAACATGAAAGAGACATAGTAAGCATAGTAATCTTAACGCTTGAAATTTTGTATGTAACCAAAAATGTCTTTTTTTCATTCTTTTAATTAACTTTACTGCAACAATAAAAATATGTTGTGCCTTCAAAGTATTACGTATGTTTAGTAAAACCAATGGAAAAAATAAAATGAAATTGAATTCCAAGTTGTAACACTACAAAATAGGAATTAGGAATACTAATTCAAGGCACTGTACTTGTAGTTACATGGAGTAAATTGCTAACTTCTGATCCACATAGCTATTAAGTAATTAATAGGAGGGACACGTGGGGAGAGGAACAAACAATGGCTGCTGGACAGTCCAGCTGTGGTAAACCACATGGCTTAAATAATGGGAGGATACGAGAATCTATGAGATGGAAACAACGGTCTAGGAAAGGGCTAGGTTATGGATTGATGGCATGCAAAGGTTTAGATGAACTTGCTCTGGTAATATGTTGAGGACCGGCAGTTAGTTGACGAAAACATTACTTACGTACACTACCGTTCAAAAGTTTGGGGTCACTTTGGAAGGAGCAGATTTTTTGACCATTTAAATAACATCAAATTGATCTGAAATACAGTGTATTCATTTACAACATTAACAATGTCACTTGTAGCTGGAAACAGGATGATTTTTAATGGAATATCTACATAGGCGTACTGAGGCCCATTGTCAGCAACCATCAGTCCTGTGTTCCAATGGCACGTTGTGTTTGCTAATCCAAGTTTATCATTTTAAAAGGCTAACTGATCATTAGAAAACCCTTTTGCAATTATGTTAGCACAGCTGAAAACTGTAGATCAAAGAAGCAATAAAACTGGCCTTTTACCAATTGTGGATTTGATTACAGGCTCAAAATGGCAAGAAACAAAGAACTTTCTTCTGAAACTCATCAGTCTATTCTTGTTCTGAGAAATTAAGGCTATTCCATGTGAGAAATTGCCAAGAAACTGACGATCTCGTACAACACTGTGTACTACTCCCTTCAACAGCGCAAACTAGCTCTAACCAGAATAGAAAGAGGAGTGGGAGGCCCTGGTACACAACTGAGCAAGAGGACAAATACATTAGAGTGTCTATAATGGAGTGGCCAGCATAATCACTGGATATCAACTCTATTGAGCTGTTGAGCAGCTTGACCGTGTGGTGTGTAAGAAGTGGTCATCAAGCCAATCCAACTTGTGGGAGTTGTTTCGGGAAGCATGGAGTGAAATCTCATCAGATTACCTCAACAGATTGACAACTAGAATGCCAAAGTTCTGCAAGGTTGTAATTGCTGCAAATGGAGAATTATTTGACAAATTGGCACAGAATATGGATCATTCCCTCTAAACACACTTATCACAGAGTAACATTTGTCTAAGTCTTTCAAACAAATTTAGTGCATGTATCGTTTGACTGAATACAAAAAAGCAAAAATTCCCAGATACTTCTGGACTTCTGGTATCATGCGATATGAGTCACCATTGCTTTGACATAACAAGAGGAATTCGTCCAAGTCGTTTGGGACAAATTCAAAGGTTTCTTTTCTTGCAGAAATCTTGCAAGCTAACATTCAAGCCACAAATAGGCAAATAATGGCGCAGTACAACAGCAGTATGCAAAACGACATCTCAGACGCACAACTTGTCGATTCTTGTTCAAAGAGCACGAATCCCGGTTCCTGTTGCCTAATGCCATGATGATTTACCATCCTGCCTGGTGCCAATGGTATGGGCTGATTGTGGTGGTGTAATAGTGTGGGGAATTTTTCCCTGGCACACATGAGATCACTGGTCCAGTCATATAAATACCTGGACAACAGACTGGAATGGACTGGAAACACAGAGGCTCTATACAAGAAGGGTCAGAATTGCCTCTAGTTCCTGAGGAGGATCAGGTCCTTTAAAGTGTGTGGACCAATGCTAAACCTGTTCTACCAGTTGGTTGTAGTGATTGTCATCTTCTATGCAGTAGTGGGGCAGCAGTGTAAAGGTAGCGGATGCCAGGCTGAGCAGGAGAGCTGGCTCCATCCTGGGGGTTGGTCTGGATTCCTTGAAGGTGGTAGCAGAGAGACGAATGCTCTCGAAACTGTCAGCCATCATGGACAATGTCTCCCATCCTCTAAATGGCACTTTGGCCAGGCAAAGGAGCACCTTTAGTAAAAAAACTAGTAGACTAATCATGTCAGAGGGCAAGAAGGATCGCTTCCAGCTCTCTTCCTTGCCAACTGTGATTGTATATTTGTTTAGTGTATCAGGCAGTGCTGCTGTATTTCCCCCTGGGGATCAATTAAGTTCTACTTACTTACTTTTTATTAAAAGCATGTTCAGTTCACAGTGTCTCTGTACATTGTGCATCCTCTCATGGCTACTGCTTACCATGTCACATGAATAATTCAAGCAGAATAATGCACCATACCTCAAAGCATACCGTAATTTCCGGACTATTGAGCCCACCCGAATATAAGCCTAACTTTAAAAAGCAAAAAAATATATATTTTATTTTTTACACAGAAAGATGTTACACAGAAAGATTTCTTAAACTTTTAATTAAATACGTAACGTAAATGTTACAGTGCCTGTAACACGGCTGGTTAAAAAAAAATTAAAATACAGTTTTACAGCAGCTCTATTTCCTTCTTCGACAGCCAGATCGATCGCCTTTAACTTGAAAGCTGCATC
>JAOVYW010000001.1:4494640-4511553 GCA_025775045.1 Hiodon tergisus
ATGTATTTCATATTATCAGAGACTTTTATGTTTTATTGATAATTATTTTCTCTACTCGATATAAATACCTAAGTTTCCTCTGTGTGCTGCTCTTGTGGGTGTTGAATACTTGAAATAGTAAATATGAAGGCTTACTTTCAATCATGTGTATTGTGTTCAGGGACTGGCTTTTACTCATAGGATCCCATAACATGCTCCTTTTTGATGCTATTCCATTTGAGAAATGGTGCGTATGTTTCAAAGGACTGTGTTACAGATTTTAAATGAATATGCAAAGCCATTACTTAACTTTGTGCACAAGTGATAATGCTTGATAGTCCGTGTCAATACTTTATGGCCAAAACGTGTTCTCTGTATTTGTGTAACTGTTGCCTTGGTATCAGATGCCAGTTTCGTCTAGTTCACCTCAAATGGAGGTTGTGCACTTTAGAGTTTATCTGTAACGTGAAATGAATATGTGAATATGTGCAATGTCCAAGGTTGTTAAAACTTTGATGTAAAAAAAACTGTGATTGGTAAACGTTTGAATGTGTTGCCACTTCAACGTCTATTGAAGATGAAAAGCTTCATTTAAGGCCTTGTGTTTGTTTCATTTAAGGCCTTGTGTTTGTTGTTGGTTCAATTGCTTTTGTAGTTTGTGAGAGCAATTTGTAGATAATGCGAGACCATTTATTACCTGTCTCTGGCAAAAACTGCACAAAAATTGTGAATATCCCCCGCTAAATTTTTAGTGTGTATGTTGTACTTCTATACTAAATTGGTGAGGGTACCATGAAGCGCTTAGCTTCGGTTCTTAAATAAACATATCAACGTTTGTGCTTCTGTGTGCATCTGCTGCTGCTGCTAGATTAGCTTGTTTTGCACTTGCATGAACGCCTTGCCAGTTTGCAGCAAAAGCTTTGAAACAAAAAAATGTTCTTTAGTTTTAGTGAAGGATTAAATAGCTAAATGTAGCAACTTTCTCCTCTAAGCATGCATGTCTTTTGTCTGCCCGATCTCTTTTTCTTTTTTAACCCCCCCCCCCCCCCCCAGCTTTCTACCGCAGCTCTAGTAGAAAAATTAGTGTATGTGTACATTTAAGGCTTACGTTTGTCTCTGTATCTTTGCTTTGCCCAAATCTTGTCCTTTTATCTTATAGACACACTCTCAATGTCCTTTGTTGTGATCCATAACATGCTGATCAACCTGATGTGACAGGATAACTACCTGGACCAAAATGAAATTATGTCTTCTGCAATTTCATTGCATTTTGTCCTGAATCACAAAAAAGTTTGATGTTAGTGGAGCCTAAGCTTTGGTATGGAACAGAATTGCTATATGTGTAAGATGCAAACCCACTACATGAAGTGGTCATTTGTTTTTCTGGAAATGTGTCTTTCGGGAAAATACAAATAAATATTATTGCCAAATGCAAATATTGGCTTCTTGTGATTCCATTGGAAGACAATACCACTAACATGGTGGAAAGAATCAAAACATAACCCTAAAACCCCAATCACCTGAAACAGATCACGTATTCATGAAAAATTATTATTATAAAAACATTAGTCTTAAAGCTATTATGAAATTAGGTTTCTATCCTCTTCATTGTAAGTCAGCTTTATTAGATACAGAAGTTAATGGCTGACCAAAAGACATGAGATTTCTGGGTTAATTTGGAGCTAAAACAAGATAAAAAACGTCAGATAAACTGGGCCATGCACTCCTACACAACAGAGTGGAGGCGTAAAAACCGCAGTAAGCCCTGCACCACTTTATAAGAGTCAGGCCTGGAACAAAGGCTAAGACTCCCGAACTAAAAAGAGAGCTAGAGAGATGTTACACAAAGCATAAAATTGCCACTGTTGCATAACTGTCCGCTGTGGGGATGGTTGTGTGCCACGGTGTAGGCCTCTGAAAGTAGCAGTCCTGAGTCATGAGCATGAACGGAGGGGGGGCTGTCAGTGTTTGGCATCCGTTCCCATTTTTCCACCGAGCGAGTAGCACAATGAGATTTTTCTCTCGTGCCCCAATAAAGATCTGTGACTAAACAAACTTTGTTTAAATCCTTCTCCGTTTATTTTCTTTTAAAATCTAGACATATCTGGGGTCCTCTATTTGCAGTTGTGATTTATCCGCTGTTATTTTGTGCATCTGTGCTGTTACCTCCTCTAGCTTTTCAGAACTGAGTCTGCTCTTTGCATATCTGGACAAGGCTGTCTACTAAAACATACTTTTACTGTTACTGTGTGAGTACTGTGTAAATTATAATAATGATGCGGTCTGTTCCAAGATGTGAGGCTGATGTTGCAACCTAACCTCGGGTGACTGCACCAACCCAATTTTATACAGGAGGTAAAGACCTTGTGTGAGTTTATAAGCATGGAAAGAAACATTGGACAAGACCCAATAAAAATTAAATAAAACCCCAAATAATTAAAAAGTGATAAATAATTAATTTACTATTTATTTAAAATGTACTATTCCCATTTCAAAACTTCCTGCAGTAAATATGGTATTACTGTTTTTTTACTGCCTTTCAGGTTTCATTAAAGGATACCCCTGACTTCCGCTGTACATTGCTTCACAAGCTGACTAAGAGCAGAGAAAGTCAGAACTGAAAAAGATAAACATAGAGCTCACAGAAATGGATCTGCACCTGATAAGACATCTTGACCACAGAGCACCGGTATACACGGTATTTACTGATCAGTGGAGGCATATTCCGGAGTGTTTCTCATGGTATATTTGATAAATTTGTATTATTTAGAGGAAACGGAAAAAGATAATGCAGATTTTGCAGGGCATTATTTGTATTGTAAATCTCATCAAGTGTAACTGAGTGGTATTGGAAAACCAACATACCAGTTTGACACCCCTGGTAGTGACAGTTTTACCAAATGCCTTGTGATGCAGGTAGACAGGAACACATGAAGACAAGAACATGAAACGGCCAGGGAAAGGGCCATAGACATGTAATGGGAAGGCCGAGAAGGTAAAGGAAACTTAACAGGAAAGATAGATATAAATACTGAGGAAAAAAGAAAGGGGGGGATCATAGCAGAATAGGAAGAGGTGTAATTATTAAAAAATAACAGTGAGCAGTGTAGTGAAGATCGATGGTTATGCTGTTTAGCTGAATGAAGAACTGTGTGCTTCAGAGAGATAACAAAAATCCCGTTAGTACGGCTTTCAATATTTTGTTATACTGGAAGTACCTATGGGTACTAAATTTAACCCTGATTTATCACACAGTAGTCGGCATTGGTTTCAACAATGAAATACATGAAACACAAAGGAGCGGAAATGGAACGGATGTAAGAAAAACACGGGACAAAAGAACAATCCCTACACTATCCGTATACAGTGATGTCACAAGCCTGACATTGCGCCTTTCTCCATTCTGGTCTCTAGATGGTACTGTTTCCTCAGCTTTTTCAAAACCCTGACGGTAAAGTGTGCTCTTAAGGCCTGTTTTACTTTTTCTTTCTCTGCACATACCAGTTCAGCAGTGTAATGCTTTATGGCTATCTGACTGATTAAACCCCTTAACGTCTCGATCAATTCATCTACTGTGTCTTCTAAGCGTGTCTGTGGCTCCTCTACCATTAGGTAAAGCAGTTTTATATCCACTTGTAGTAGCCTTTCACAGAATTTCTTTGGTGGAAAAAGAAACCGGGGGGATTCTGAGCAGAACTTGTTGATCCCGAAGTACTGTGAAACACTTCCAGATGTTGCGCTTCTTCCAAAAATCCTTCCTTCAGCGGGAAAGCAGCAGACTTTACCTCACAGATAAGACTGGGTGGTGACGCCGTCTGCCGGTCTGATGGTTTGAGTGACCCAAAATGTTGCTAGGAGGGTCAATATTTATTTATCTTTGTGTGAAGGGCCCTACAATGCCTGTCTTCAGTTTAAGGTGTCTACATGAGAATTTCCATGACCACGCTGTCCACACGCAGCATCTCAGGATGCTGTCAGTGGAAGTTGCCACAGGTGATACAAAAGACAGAGCAGCAAGGGACTGGTCCATCTCTATTTTTTTAAACTTATTTTTGCGTCATGGATTAGCTTTCTGATATTGTCGTTTATTCCTTCTCATTATCAGTAGACACCACTCTATCTAAATACAGTACTTTCAAATTTCTCCTACCTGTATTTTACCACCTATTTTGAAACACAAATATGGTATTTTTCACTTTAACTTTGACTTTAAAAACTAAATTTATAGCTAAAATTCTATTTATGCTATTTCTGTTTAAAGTAATGGTGTATACAGCATACGTTATAATTTCTACGTGTTGCTTTTTCCTTTCCTTCTGTCTCAATCTGAAGTTTCTAGCACATTTGTATGCAATTGTTTTGATCTCAATAAAAGAATGAAAGCTCAAAACTTGGCGGTAGTGAAAAGAGTGCCATCAAATTACCATTGGTAGTGATAATAATACTAATACTAATACTAATATTGACCAATGGGGAGTCAAGTGGTTGGGCAGCCAATGGGTAGCAATCCCATTGTGCGACATTAAACAAAGGTGAAGAGTTAATGGTCTGTCATTGATTTTAAGAACTAGGCTGTGAATCAGGGTCAACATTCTTTCCTCAAAAAAGATACAATATGGCCCTGCTTTAATTAAGACACCTCTAAAATGGCAGTCATAGTCCCGGTATCCTTTGGGAATTTAGTTGCTCTAAAAGTGCATTCCTAGCCTGAGTTATCTGCAGAAAAGGGACATATCGTTAACTGGGCATGACCTCTTGCAATGCCCCTTTAATTTTTTACCATAACCCATTAAAAATGTAACCGATAAGTCATGAAAGCATAAAATGAGCATTGCAATGCCACAGAAATAGTTTTAAATTGTTAGAAGTAGAGCCTATGGGACTCTCGGCAGTATGTGGCCCTCTGTACCGAATGTCTCCTGCATTGCACGTTGCCCCTTAGAATCAGTACCAAGTGGTGGCAAGCGGCCTAATCTGAATACCTTGCTTATTTGAAACCACCAGGGTGTCCAGAGTGGCTTACGGCAGGCAAACATCGCAGTCAACCCATGGCCAGGGTTAAGAATCTTTACAGATGATCTCATGTCTGGATATAATAATCGTAATAAAACTGTGTGGCCCAAATATAATCTTTTTTTTTTGTATCAATGGTAGATCTCTTCACCCTGAAAAATCAGTCAAACTGTATTTCTCAGCTGATCTGTTTTATGTTCCAGCTCACATGTGGCATACAGAAAGTGCCTTTTTAGTATACATTGTATAATCCTCTGCATGATTACAAAGGTAAGACAAGCAGAAGAGGCCAAGCATAGTCTAAACAAATCCATGACATGTCTTTTGGAGTCAACTATGTGTAATGTAGCAACATTACTGTTACATTAGAGTTCTTCACATATATAGGCCTTGAGTTGTAAGGGAAGATTTTGCCACACAAGAACAGTTACCTCAATGACAAAGATTAATAAAGTTGGTTGTAAACTCTATTCAAGGACCCATGCTCAATTACACCACCTTTGCATTTTTGTAGATGTTAAGCTCATTTTTTACATTCATTTTTTTCTTAAGCTAATTTTATTATGCACCCTGCCTATTTTGTACCTCCAGGGGGAACAAAAACCAGATGCTCATGATTTCTGCTGGCAATTTTTCCACCTCTCCCCAGAGCCAAACAGCCAGAGAAGTGTAGATTTCTGTCCGTTTTGAAATCCTTTATGATTAACGACTGCCCTTTACATTTCCATCTGACTGACAGGCACCTTGTGAAGGACAATGTCCAAAATGTCTGACTGGCTGATTTTCCATCACATCAGTCCTGTGCGTATTCCTCAGGAAAAAGATGGTCAACACACATTATTCCTTGAATAAAGAAGAGTCTGCTCTGACGTTGATTTTTTTTCCACTGCTCACATTATTTAGGATAGACCACAGCCAATTGTAATCTTCCAATCTTCCAAATTCTCTGCCCCCCTCATTTAGTTTTGGTGGTGCAGATACTTTTTCTGCTTTTTTCATCAGTGGATATCTATGGCCAACTAGCCCATATTTTGCACACGTTCTATTGGTTGTTGTTCAGTTTATCAAATTTTCTTGTGTGATATTTCTTAAATGACTGAATTTAACCGCAGCCTCAGTGGAGATGTAAAATTTGAAGATTATCTTTTGTAATGAAGTTATAGACTCCTTCCAACCAGCCTTCATTCTCAAGAAGACAGAAGACAACCATCGACATTATAATTTATGTTTTCCAGGATCATACGGTTGCAAAATCCCATTAGTAATGTTTTAGTCCTCAGTAAACTACATTCCTGGCTATAACTAATTGAAAGCTGTAGTTTCCAGGAACGTGATCTTTGGCCTTGGCCAGGTAATTGCATTTGCGTTTATTTACATTTGTATATACAATATTCTAGCAGTTTAAGATGGCATTGTACAACGTTTAATCTCTGTTTTGCTTGTCAGTGAAATAAATTGACATCGCTGTGCATGGTGGAGCTGACAGGAGTCGGCGTATTTGTCCAGTTAAAAACACATCTGGAATCTTCCCTCATACATTCCCAACTGTCACAAAGTTCATGTGATGTCAGTGTTTAAACCATGTCACTCCAAGACAAAGCACCCTTACTGAGGTGTACAGTGTTTTTCTTCTACTGAACCTTTTTTTTTAAAGATGTTAGGACCTATGAGCTGGCATTTTAAGGTTCAAATCCAGCTCATGTAATTTACCGATACTAACTGTGACAGAGAGATACTGACTGTGACACAATTAGCAGAGTGTCAGGCTGAGGCATGTGAAATGGCCAGGGCTTGTCACTAACAAGCATCTTGTGTTGCTTTTGAGTTTAATTCACGCTTCAGGTCAGTTTAATACAATCTGCGGAAATAAATATGACAACAGTTAGCTAACAAAAGCTAGCTCTCTAATTAATGTTACACTTTTTTATTGAATAGCTACAGCCCACAAGGAATGTTTAAGAAGTTGTCAGAAAGTGGTATGAAAGCAATGAATACCAACAACCAATCCTTTGAAAAAATTTGTGCCTCAAGCTCTCGAAATCTAAATTCCAAGCTTCATATTACTAATCACCCAAGAAAATAATAGTAAAAAATGCTAAAACAAATTCTGATGCTATGTATCTAATTACCTAAGATAGAACCACCAATAATGAGTGGGGGTAGGAATATATGTAGGCCTCACCACCTTCAAATTCACTGGATTCAAAGACAGCTCACAGTACGTCCTGGACCTGTACGCGTAGCATTGTCTGGATTCTTATACCAGGAAACAGGAAAAACACTGAGAATTTTTAACGACACCAAAACAAAGTTGAAGTGTCGAGTACATGGTGTTGAAATACGATTCCCATTGCAAAATGCATGTAATTAGTTTGAGTTGTTGATTGTTTAATCTATTGGTTTATTAAGTCGGCTTTGATAAATGTATAACCTAAGCCTGTTGGCCACATTTATTTTTGTGTGAGCAGTCTTATATTTTGTCCCTATGCTTCCCAATATTTACAGTGATTTATTTTCTTTGTGCGCAGAGGATTTTATTTGATCTTCAACATATGGAGCCATGGACACCTGTTTTTAATTCAGAGTGCAGACAGAAACCTAAACTCCTTTTTACAACCAATGTTTCTTTTCTCTCAAACTCAAGTGCTATTAATCATGTTAATGAAAAAGTCTGATATTTTTCTAGTGCATAAAATATGACTCATAAAATTTTTAAATATGAAAAAATTTATTTCAGAGGCTGCAGTTTTGGCACCTGTACTATATACAGAAGACTTTGTTAAGACAGGGCCGTAATTATAATATATATTGGGGGGGCACATGCCCCCCCCAATATAAAAAAATATAATAAATATAATAAAAATAAAAATGTGCTATTTGGCAGATTTGGTCCCACCCCAATGTTGACTCCATGGCTACATCACTTGCGTGTGGGGGAGGTGTGTGTTTTAGTGTCCATGTGTGTTCATGTCCGTGTCTGAGTGGGTGTGTGTTTTAGTGTCCGTGTGTTCATGTCCGTGTCTGAGTGGGTGTGTGTTTTAGTGTCCGTGTGTGTTCGTGTCCGTGTCTGAGTGGGTGTGTTTTTTAGTGTCTGTGTGTTCATGTCCGTGTCTGAGTGGGTGTGTTTTAGTGTCTGTGTGTTTGTGTCCGTGTCTGAGTGTGTGTGTGTTTTAGTGTCTGTGTCTGAGTGGGTGTGTGTTTTAGTGTCCATGTCTGAGTGTCTGAGTGTCTGTGTGAGGTATGCCTTTGCCACTACGCTCAGAAGTGATTTGTTAGTTTCATGTTCTACAGGAGCCGAACAATTCATCAAGGAAATTATATGTATATTGTAGCGGGGATGGCTAGGAGCGCTAATGGGCTAAAGCCATCCCCGCGGGGGCTGCTGGGAAGCCTGGCTCCCGAGACTTTAACCGTGTATATAGCGTGTTCGATGTGCCCATTGTGTTTATTGTGGACGGAAAATATGTTGTATTGTTCGTCTTTGTAATATGAGTTCGTTTGGGCGAGGTTCTATTCCCTCACCGTGGGCATGATCGCTATAGCGCGTGAGGGCTTTCGTTGTGTTTCTGTGTACTTATCAGTTTTTTGCACTGCCAGTTCTGCCTTTGTCAAGGCGGTCGTATGCGCATGTGCGAAATAAAAAAAGCATTGATTCCTGTTAAGCAGTGTCGGTCTCGTGCTTGAATCTGCGTAGAAAACTAGCACTCCGAAAAACGCTACTATATATATTTATATATGGAATTTTAATTTAGTTTTTCAGTGGCTATTGTAGAGAAATTATATCCAGAAGTTAAACATGTGACAATCATTAAGCATTTTAATGACTGCAGAGACCAACAGTTCTCTTAAACACTTCGTAATTTCTTAACAGTTTTGGAGAACTCCCACAGAAGCCATAACGTAAATTGCACAAGGGGCAACAGTATGGTTGTTAACACAAAACATATGCTGGATAAAAATGTATAGAACAATACACAAATGTCCATGAATAAAACACATTTCTTTTATTTCTTATGGGATTCATATGCAGCTGTAGGGTATAACAAAATGGCACAATCAGAAAACAAAACATGGCAACAAAGAAAAAAATGAAATGACCCCTGTTTAAAAGTCTGCATACCCTTAGTTCTTAGTACTGTATATTGCCCCCTTTAACATCAGTGACAGTCAGTGTGAAGTCTTTTGTAATAGTTGTCTATGACGACCCAAATTCTTGCAGGTGGTATAGTTGCCCATTCATCTTGGCAAAATGCCTCCAGGTCATGCAAAGTCTTTGGTCATCTTGCATAAACTGCAGGTTTGAGATCTCTCCAGAGTGGCTCGATGATATTAAGGTCAGGAGACTGTGATGGCCAGTCCAGAACCTTCACCTTTTTCTGCTGTAACCACTGGAGTGTCAACTTGGCCTTGTGCTTAGGGTCAAGAGTCCAAGAGCATCCCATGTGCAGCTTTCGTGCAGAAGAATTCAAATTGTCTACCAGGATTTTCTGGTAACAAGCTGCATTCATTCCCCGTGCCTTTAGAGTTCACACACCCCCAAAACATTAGTGAGCCACCATCATGCTTCACAGTGGGGATTGTATTCTTTTCACTGTAGGCCTTGTTGACCCCTCTCCAAACATAGTGCTTATGGTTGTGACTATTTTGGTCTCGTCACTCCAAATGTGTGCCAGAAGCTGTGAGGCATGTCAAGGTGTTGTTGGGCATATTGTAACTGAGCGTTTTTGTGACATTGGCACAGTAAAAGCTTCATTCTGGCAACACAACCATGCAGCTGATTTTTTGTTCAAGTATTGTCGCATTGTGCTCCTTGAAACAACCACACAATCTTTTTCCAGAGCAGCCTGTATTTCAGCCTGAGGTTACATGTGGGTTTTTCTTTGTATCCCGAACAATTCTTCTGGCAGTTGTGGTGAAATCTTTCTTGGTCTACCTGACCTTGGCTTGGTATCAAGAGATCCCCAAATTTGTCACTTCTTAATAAGTGATTGAACAGTACTGACTGGAATTTTCAAGGCTTAGGATATCTTTTTATATCCTTTTCCATCTTTATAAAGTTCCATTACCTTGTTACACAGGTCTTTTGACAGTTCTTTTCTGCTCCCCCATGGCTCAGTATCTAGCCTGCTCAGTGCATCCACATGAGCACTAACAAACTCATTGACTATTTATATACAGACACTAATTGCAATTTAAAAAGCCACAGGTGTGGGAAATTAACCTTTAATTACCATTTGAACCTGTGTGTTTCACCTTGAGTGTCTGTAACAAGGCCAAACATTTGTAAGGGCCAAGGGTATGTAAACGTTTGATTCAGGACCATATATATTTGGTCTGAAAATATTAGTTATTTTGCATGCACTTTAATGTTACTTCAGAGATTTTGCTATATTTTCTTGAAAAAATAGATGCTTTCAACATGGCTAAGTACAAGGAGATAGCAAATGCCACATGGGCGCAGACAAGGCAGCACACACAAAATGAATGATGAACCAGTGCTCAGTACAGTACTTACGTTATAACAGAATTTTTGGTTGAGTTATTACACCATGGTAATGATTAAGTCAACAATACATAGACAGCAAAAATAGCATTTCACGAATATAAATTTATGTAATTCATAAATGGTATTTTCAGCAACACACTAAAAATGTTCATCTTTTTAGCACCTGTGAAGTATGGCAACAAATGCTAAACGTGCCAGGCAGTGTCAACAGCCCCATATATATTTGTGCAAAAAATGTTTTCACCAAGCTGAATAGAAAATTAAGACTTCTCCCTTGAATCATGGGATTTTATCGCAATCACAAAAAATCACGAATTTTTAGGGAGGGTTTTGCAAAATCCCTACATAATGTAATAATTATACATTTAGTCCTATAAAAGAATGCTCACTTGTTATGACATATTATTTCTGGGTGGATTTAGTTTTTACTATATGCTTCCTGCCGCTAAGCTCTGGTTAAAGGAAAGTGAAACACTGAAAAAAACCAAACAAACCAAAACAGCGCGATTAGGCAAGTTTAAATTTGAATAAACTGGTTATCTTTGGATTCTTTTATATTTTCAGTTGGATTTACGGCAGTGCTGTTTTGATGGTATCAGTGTGCAATGTTTAATGCTGCCTTATTTGATTTTTTTCTCTGTCCTGCTTTTATACGTTCTGTACAATATACACTTTGCAGTTATTCATACAGTTTTCCACACTAAAATTTCAGTTTGGTAGTTAAAAAAAAAACGTTACAAAAAGTACAACGAAAAAAATGTGAAAAAAGGTAATAGAATCGGGGCTCTGATCATGAGGCCACCCACAAGATGGAAATGTTGGTTGCACTTTCGTGGGCAATTTGGTTGATGCGGCCGCGCACACAGTCCAGGGTGACAGAGATCATGGTGCCGTTGTGGACCTCAAAGGAGGCCCGCAGCTCAACACTGACCCACTCACTGTCATCAGGCATGTGGCCCCCCACCTGCTGGACCAAGGCCACTGGCTGCAACTGGTCGCCTCTCTGCTGGTGGAGGGTGACCTTCACCATATTGCAGGAGTGGATCAGCTTTAGGTTGAAGGCCACACTGGCCACACCGCTCTGCCAGAAAATAAAGTTCTTGCGAGCAGACGGCCCGGAGCCCACTAGCTGGACTTGTCCTACTTCAACTTTTGTATGCTGGAAGTGAAGGGCCTTGTTCCTCACCGCCCCGGTGGCCAGTCCCAATCTGGAGACCGTGGCCGTAAGGCAGGAAGAGGCTGCGGAAGGGATCCAGAGGAGGCTCAGCATGCTGATTCCAGAGCTGTCGCCAAAGTAGCGGACATTGCACTGGGCTGGGGAGAGGATCTCGAAGCTCAGCATATCACCAGCATCCACTCTAGCGGCACCAGAAAGCGAGATGGACGTGTCTCGGTAGTTCACCCCGGATTTGAAAGCCCGTGTCAGCTCGGTGTTGGTGCCATTTTGGTTTGCGTACACCACCAGGGAGAACCCCTCGCGAACACAGGCTTGGCCCATCGAGTACAGAGCCTGCTGGAAGACAAATTTCACCACCCCACTTTCGGCAAACCTTGCCGCTCGGCCGTCATGTGATAGTCCCACCACGTACGGGTCAGAGACAGACATCACCGTGAAGGCCGGGCGGTAGTTAGTCTGATAGTGTGCTGACATGGCTGTCTGCGCCATCATGGCCACCGCGCCCGTGTCGTGGGACAGCCAGAACAGGCTGAAGGGCACACTGAGCTCGTATACATGAAGGTCCTTGCTCTGGTTGCAGTACTGGTTGGGGCTCTTCAAGAGCAGGGATAGGGTGTAGTTGGGTTCCACCTCCGCCACGCTGCTCACGCTCACACTCTGGAAGTGCTTCCCATCAGGCTGCTCGATGCGGACACCACTCAGGTCCCAGCCCTCCTCACTTCCATTCAGCCGCATTGTGACCTGCAGAAAGTTTCGGCAGCTGTGTCTCAAGGCGAAGTTGTGGTCGGCCCAGATCAGGCCATGCTGCCGGAACACCAGCCTGCCGTCCCGATTGAAGAGCAGGTCACTTTCCTCATTCCCCAGGATATCCAGCTGCAGGCCAGCGGAGATGGGGCCAGTGGGCGCCCTGGCTGGGGGCAGAGCAACTGCAGCCGTCCATGCCCGGGATAGCCTGCTCTCAGAGACAGGACCACAGAGCGTGTCACTCGAGGCCGAGCAGGGAGTGACCACAGGTTCCCCCTCGCAGTCAGAACATGCCTGGCACTCCTGGAGCTCCTGGTTGTAGAAGTAGTCATGTCCACACCTGCCAGCCGAGGCGTCCCTCTCAGAGATGCCCAGGCACCTGAATCCACCTGGCAATGCAGACCAAACAAATCATAATATTTTATAAGATGGTGTCTGTGGGATGCTGTTATGATGAAAATTTGACATATTTTAATTTATTAAAACAAAAAAAACAAGAAACTTCAAAAATAACAACTGCATTTATTATTACAAATTTTATAAAATAATTATTAGATTTGGAGAACAGTGTACATGTGGACATATATACATATATTACCTGGAGTATTGAGGCATTTGACTCGCTCTCCACAAAGGTTTGGTAATTCGAGGCATTCATCTCTGTCCTGAAGTAAATATACTTTAATTAATTAAGAGCGCTGACATGTTAACTTATTGGTCACTTTGTCATTGCAAGCTAACAAATAGGTTAAATAAGTTATGCAAATAAATTTTATTAAAGATCTTGTTGGCATGCTTACAGAATGAAATTATACTATTGTGTTCTGGAAAAACAAACATAACAGTTGATTTTTTTAGTAATTTTGAAACAATATGAAGCCCATCAGTTTAAAATGCTTTTAAATACAGCCCATGCTCTTCCCCTGATGAAGCTAATTTTGGAAGGAGCAGGAGACAGGTGAATTACCTGGCAAATGCGGTCGGTGTTCAGAGAACATTGGGACACCAGGAAGAAACCCGGAGGGCACACAGTGCACTTCTTGCACTGGGGTGGGTCCATCTGGAAGTTACAGTATTCCTCAGGCCCGCAGGCTCCACACTCCCGCAGTGAGGCACCCACATCCATCAGCTTGGGGTCCATGTCCACCTTGTGGATGGCATAGGATTTGTGAATGTGGCTGCGTGCATGGTTCCGAAGCCCCTGCAGGTGACTCTCCATGAAACCCTGGACGTCTCCCTGCAGGCCCTGGAAGGACATCTGCTTGATAGCCTCAGAGAACACGCCAAACTGCACCTTGACGAGGTCCATCTGCTCGTACATCCGCCGCTGCTGCTCCAGGATCTCACGCTGCTGGGACACCAAGGCGCCCTGCTGCTCCACCAACCTCTGTTGCAGGTCACGAAGTACAGTCTGCTGGGCCCGCAGCGCCTCCACTAGCTTCTCCTGCCCTTTGGCCAGCTGCAGTTGCAGGATGAGGGCATCCTCCGAGGGAACCTCATTCTCTCCTGTGTGTAAAAAAACAGAATCACAGTTTTTATACTAGTTTTTACATAATAGTAATGATAATATCAATCATTAATAGACTTACTAGTAATGTGCAAATTAATATGATGTAATTGGTCATCTTATTTTTACATTATACAGGTTAACTGGGAGAATATCGGTGGAGGGAATATCCAGCAGTGCCAATCAACAAATTGCTATGTATGCAAATATCCTTTTACACCATGTCAGCTATATAATTTTAATTAGATTTTCATGCACTTGTTTAAATAAACCTGCAATGTGAAAGCAATCAAACAATACTTTCTGTTTCATTCTCACAATAGTGGGATGATGAATTATGGGGGGAATAAAATTCACTTATCCTGTGTGCTTGTTCTATAAGTTTGAGATAGGTTTGGAATGGAAAGAAAGTAGTAGTCATAGCTGTCTGTGTGTTTTAGACAGTTCCCTGCCAGATGTGTCTCTAGTGTGGCTGCTCTGTTGCTTTTTGTCTGGTGTTAAAAACAAGCCCATTGTGTCCATATGTTAACAATCAAATGGTGGTTTTAGATCCTCATACAAGTTTACTCGCGTTAAAATTATGTTTAGGAGTTACTTTCCAATTACCAATTGCGATCACTTTGCAATGCAAATAATGTAGTCGGATTATTGTTGTATAATAATTCGGTTGTATATTGTTGTGTGTGCAACAATTGCTGACTATAGTAGCAAAGCATCTAAGAACTTAGTTTGAATTACACTTCCTAAATATGAGTTTACATTTTTATCTACAATCGGTGGTTTAAATTGGACAGATGGTCAATATCATTTCGTAGACCTTATCGCAAATTACCTTTCACCGTCATTAACCCAGCCAATTGTAATAATAGTCTACTAACTAAAATACACATTTCATTCGCTGTCAGTATTAACCTGGTTTGATGTCGCACGTAAGTTGAACACCCAGCGGAGCGCCACCAAGTTCCGAGGCAGGATATCCCAAATCCGGAAATTCCCCCAGAAATTGAGCCGCTCTGTCCGTCATGTGGACCAAAGTGGGCTGGCTGCTAGCACCGTCGGAACCAAACACACAGCCTTCCCCCACGCACTGCCTTGGTCTGGGCTTCGGTCTTATCCTTAGAGGTAGTTTGCACTCAATTCCTTTGCATTCCCTCGTGTCGTTGCCTGCTTGCCTTTGATGAGCAACACAATCCGGCCCAGCGCACCCAGAACTAAAAACTTCAGATGTTCTGGTCCTAACGCTTTCCTTTGCGTTGTCACTGGATCCATGTTGATGTTGAGAATGAATAACTGGATCAGAATGAGTTCTGGACGTAGAGCTGGAATACGTGCTGTAGTGACTGGGAGCGATCTGCACCGACCTGCCCTGTGTTGTCTGAGTAAATTGCCGAGATGGTTTAGATGATCGCCCCGAGCAATGTGTACCAGAACAGGGTTTGGAGTCCGCTGTCTCTGAGGTAAAACAATGTATTCCTCTGCATATTTCTGCAACACTTCTTACGTTGCCAAACATAACAACTGTCCATAACAGAAATAATAGCGGTATTTTGTACATTTTCATTTTGAGAGTGTTCCTGTAATGAAAGAAAAATACATAAGTAACATTACAACAGACACAACCATTGGTTCCCTATCGACTGGTATTTTGGCATAACACTGACGTACGACAAGCAAATCAAGGCATGTTTCAATATGTTTCGTTTAAAAAGGGATGGGGTAAAAGCCGGAACGAGACGGAACGGCCCGGAACGGTACTTTAATTAATTCAACTGCTTTAAAAAACAGCACAGAAAGTTTCACGTAAGGAAAATATTTTACCAATCAGAACCGATTAATAACGCGCTGTCATTGACCCGTTCCGGCCCAGAAACCTATTTTATCACCAAAAATCTCCCGGAACACTGGGTTCCAAAGGTGAAATGACGACGAAAATTATACACACAATGCAACTAAGTGAGGACATCATAACACTATTGAGAAACCGACTTTTAACTGCCCATGGATAAACAGCTGTAGAGACAAAACCAACGGGACACCGGGTTCCGAAGCTGCACATAGTGTGGAAATGATACACACAATGCAACTAAGTGAGGACATCATAGCACTACTGAAAAAAACAGCGAACCGACCTTTCATTTCCCAATCCGCGCAAAAATGAGTGGCACTGTGCATATAATTTTCGTCGTCTTTGCACCTTCGGAACGCAGTATTCCGGGACCTTTTTGGTGATAAAAAGAAGTTTCTGGGCCGGAACGTTTTAATGACAGCGCGTTATTAATCGGTTTTGATTGGTAAAATATTCCCCTCACATGTGTGCAACGTTCTATGCAGTTTTTTTAAGCAATTGAATTAATTAAACTACCGTTCCGGGCCGTTCCATCTCGTTCCGGCTTTTACTCCATCCCGTTTAAAAACACCACAATGAAAACAGCAATATTTCCCCCCATATTTTCTATAGCTTCTGATTAGCTTCCTTGTAAATACAATAAGTTGTTTGTGTTGTTTGCTTTTTCGTTCGTTTTTGTTCGTTTTTTGCAAACAAAATTGACTATTATTCTAGCTATGTAATTTAATCTTTGAATAGTATTAACCGGTTGACAGGCAAAAAGCAGAGGGGGGTAATCGCCGATAGAGTAGAGAACAACGAAACATTACCAACAGTTCTTCAATACAGTATTTGCGCCCGTCGGTGTCAATACGGATTAGAACAATAAAGCGCGTGCATTTCTTCTCTCATGTAGCCAGTTGTTTCTGACCCACTATGAGGGGCTCTGTTAGAGAATGTCTGCATGTGACATTCCAAAGGCTTAATTAGCATCAGGTTTCCCCCAGCATTCCATTAACCCTTAACGCTCCAGGTTATTCGCCGCATATCCTGGTCCGCTTTTATGTTAGTTTCTGGAATACGTAGTCCACACACACACACACACACACACACACACACACACACACACACACACACACACACACACACACACACACACACA
>JAOVYW010000001.1:4511653-4522748 GCA_025775045.1 Hiodon tergisus
ATTCCTGTTAAACGGTGTCGGTCTCGTGCTTAAAACCCACGCAGAGAAGTAGCTCTCTTTCAAGACGCTACAATAATAATGTATGTTAATGGTGTGTTTTGTGGTATAGGAGACAGTCAGGGTTGGACTTCGAGTTATTGTACCCATGCAACGTTTACCTGTACTAGTGAATAGGCAACTACGATTTGAAGCGGAAAAAAAACATGTATACAATAAACGACAAAAAACGTTATTGTTTTTAAAAATCTTTTTACAAAACGGTGAAATGGCAGCTTAGTCATTTTTTGATGTTACATCCTTGGGCTATTGTAGATAGGTAGCCCGTAGATGTAAAGTTCGGTAACCTTTAAATGAAAACTTGCATCAAAACGCCTTTATAGTCTTAGTATTATAATTACTCTATATTTCTCGTTAAAAAGTTGAAACATTTATTAATTTAAACCGCCACACTCGGTAATAATGAAATATTTCCGTAATTTAAACAAATCGTATACGCTTTAATTTAATAATTATAACAAACCTAAAAACGTGTTTATAGGTTGGTTAGCTGTGCATTTAGCTATGTGTTGCTACATACCTTCAATTACCTTATTCGTGCATTAACACGTGAATCATTTAATTTGATATATTTCATTATTAACGTTTGTGGATTTTTAAATTTACAACTTAAACGTTTTTGAACTTATTGAACTGAACTATTTAGGATAGCTGGAACTTTAAATTTAAAAATGAGAAAGCACAAATTTAAAAGAAAAAGCGCAAATAAGCAAATTATGTATCTACAACTCTATGCTTCGGCACTAACTGATATTCCCAGTTTAAATTGTACTACATCGTCTATGAATTTTCTATGTAATTTCGTCCAGGTCATGGTTTTTTTTTCCCCAAATCAATTAACATATAAAATTTCAATAATGGAATACATTCATTAAATAGATTCGACTCTTAGGTACTGTTTCAATGAGCTACTCAAAAACAGTTGCCTATTGTTCATCGATTGTGTTTCTTTAAAGAATGAACAATTTAGATTTTCACATCTTGAAAGTCTAATTCTCAAAGCAACTTTTTCGTTTTTATAATATCACTCCACGGAGGTATAATGGATAATTTGTCCATTATTTAAGAGTTTTTATAGTTATTTTAAACACTAAAGGTATTCATGCGACCGGTTGACATGGGGACGGGAGACACCATTGGGGAGAGAAGAAATAGGTCATTGTGGCTTGTTTGCAGGTATCATTCAAGCATTAATACACTAAGAGCTAATTATACACATGGAAAGAGACCCTCAATTAAGTGCTTTTGTTACAGATTGGGAAATTATAGACCTATTATATGAGTGTAGGTTGTCAATTATACGAACAAAGACGTGTTTGAAGCAAGACAATTAAACATTTTATATTAGTACACCCCTCAACTACACATACACACGCACATACACCAATATAAACCATTCCTTTGTTGTGTTCTTTTTTCACAATGCACTGGCGGTCCACCCTTAGGGTCATTCTCTAGATGAAAGATGTTATATAAAGAGAGACAAACGCGCAGTAAGTCAGCAACGATATGAGGTAAAGAAGCTACAAGTTTTAGCTCCAGCTTGATTTGATTAACAGTGTATTGTTTCTTGTTCGTTAATTGTTAATAGATTATTTATAGAATAGTGTTCATTGTGTATAATTTGTTTATGATATCTCGTGTCACTCTTTTGACCTTTAATACATTTTTCCATAAAATAAAATTCAGCTCAGTGTTTAATATTTATTTCATTGATGCATAATGTCATTTAGCATTTAGGTTTGAAATTATATGTACATATTACATTTTCATCGTTTGAGTTTAAATGTGTCATCTAATATTTTTCAGATTTAAATACCAACTGACTGTGGAAGAAATTAATCAATTAATAATTATTGTGAATTATTTTAGTTTTAGTTTTTTTTTCCAGCATCCATTTATTGTGATTGAGAATGAAGGACAGTGACGAAGAGATCGCTGTAGTTGGAATCGGCTGCAATTTCCCTGGAGGTCAGGGTATAACACTAACCTTTTTTTTCTTCTTTTTTTTAGTCCACTTGGGGGAAAACTGCCAAAATATGTGCAAATTTTTTATATATTTTTTTTTTTTAAGGTGAAGGTCTTGACAATTTCTGGAAGATTCTGCTGGAGGGAAAGAACTGTGCAGTGTCCATTCCAGACGACAGGTTTGACAGCACATATTGGTATGACCCAGATGACAGCAAGCCTGGAAAAACAAGAACTGCCAATGCTGCACTCATCGACAGGTAGCCTCTTGTAGCCTGAGATCCCTTTGTTTTAGTCCAAAGTAGTTTGAGCTCTGAATACATGTTAAACCAATAATATTGTATATTTACTAGTGCAAAAGCTGGAATACGTCTTCACATTTAAAGTGGAAATGCAATTATTAGTGTGGACCTAACATGTCTGAATTTTGATCACTTAATGTTGTTTTTGCCAATCCATCACTTGCGTAGTTGTAATGCAGTAATTACCTATCCAGGGAAATCGTTAGTATCTAATTGAGTCCTGCTCTTGCATGTGCACCAAACAGACAAAAATGGTGATGTCAACTCTCAGCAGTGAGCAGTGAGCCATCATTTGAGTTTTTTACATTGTTGAATCAATTTTCACGATCTCTTTCTTAGGTTCAATGAATTTGACCACAAGTTCTTCAGCATCACTGAGGCAGAGGCCGACTTCATGGACCCCCAGCAGAAGCTCCTGCTGGAGTGTTCCTACAGGGCACTGGAGAATGCCGGGATTCCAATGGAGAAGGCCAGTGGAACCAGAACAGGGGTTTTCATTGGTAACTATGCACTGTTTTTTTCTTTTTTCTTCTTCTACCAGACACAGATGGCTGCTCTTGCATGAGGAATTGTGTTAGAGGATGTTTTCTGTCTACCATCATCATTTGAATTTGAAATACTATGGCTTTTCCAATATCCACTATGTTAAAATGTATATCATGACTTGGATTTGCCAGATGCTCATGAATTTGATTTTACACACAGGCTTAAATACATCTGAATTCACGTCAAACTTCATAGATTTATTTATTTATTGGTTTTTGCTTCATAGATTTACATCGAGTTCAATATCCTGTGGTTCTGACGGTTCTTTAGGTCTCATGAACAGGGACTACGAAACACTCTTAAACAACAGCCCCAGCACAATAACTCACTACAATGGCACAGGGACAGCCATGAGCATAGCTGCCAACAGGATCTCTTACACTTTCAACCTTACCGGGCCCTCATTCACCATTGACAGCGCCTGTTCCTCCTCTTTGGTGGCTCTTCATTGTGCTACCCATGCAATTAAACAAGGTATGTTTCTCGGTGTCAACTCCAAATTCATCAAGTGCTTGATAACATACTTATTCTTTGTGTACTTTTGGTGTTATTGAGAGAGAAAAAAAACAACTTTAGATATCTACTTATTTTGATAATCATTTATCAAAATAATTATTTCCCTCAAAGACATTTTAGGATGTTAAGATATATGTTATTGTTTCACAACAAACCAAGACTTGTGTTTTTTGGCTTTCTTCAGGGGATTGTGAGATGGCACTGTGTGGGGGAGTCAGCTGCATAATTGAGCCACGAGTCTTTGTTGCTCTCAGCAAAGCAAAGATGATCTCACCAGAAGGCACCAGCCAACCTTTCTCCAGCAAAGCAGACGGCTACGGGAGAGGGGAAGGCTGTGGGATTGTTCTGCTGAAGCCACTGAAAAAAGTAAGGAATAAAAATACATTTATTGGACATCTGGAATACTGTTTGGAACAGTAAAAATTATTTTAATGGACAATATTGTTAGAAGATTACATCTTAATTTTTTTTGCTTAATTTGATTAATCTGTACTTGAAATGGGTGCATTTTGAGAAATAAAGCAATGGTTTATTGTTTAGTTCTTAATATCTTAAAATATACATACTGTATATATATTAGGGCTGGGAATCGATTAAAAAAATTAACTAAGTTTTTTTTATTGTGACCAATCACATTTTTTCCCATAAAAAAAAGTCATTCCCATCAACTATATTACATGCAGCAACATTATAAACAACAACTGGGACAGACCAGTCTGTTTACATTATCCGGGGACAAAGCAGCTCTCTTTTTCTGGACAATGTGGCCCGAGAGTGAGAACAATCTCTCACAAGGCACTGTGGTTGCAGGTGTTGACAGGTACTTGCGTGCAATGCGTGCCAGCAGGACATGTGCTCCTTTTCTTGTTGACCACCACTGTAGTGGACACTGGTCAATGTCGATTTTGGGCTCTGATTTGTAGCGGTCCAGACATTTGTCTATGGACTCTTCATCTGAATCTGAATCGGATGAACCAAGCAAGCAGACCGACATCCTGCTCTTCTTTGTTGGCTGTTTTCCTGTTGTGTCTGCAGATGGTTGTTGCGCCAGCATCTCCTCCTTTACCGGGTTGTTTATTGAGGTCCACACCACATTCTTTCCTTTCGTCTTTGGGAATACACTTCAGGTCCTTAAACCTGGGGCCCAGGCAGTAGCGATCTTCAGCTATGTGAGGTTGGTGCTTTCCTTCCATTGAGCTAGGTCTGTGGTAAACACCTTCTTGAACCTCACCGCATAGGATCATCGGATCATCGTCTAATGGCTCCAAAGCTCTGAAAAAGTGGCACAATGCTGGTAACACCACTGAACAGGAGATGTACTGCTCTCCCCCCAGGAGTTCAGTCACATTTCTGCAGTAGAAAGCACAAGATGTTTGAAACATGTCAGTAAATTGTAATTAATTACACAGAGTGACACACACAGACGACAGAGGGGGATAAAACACAAACACACACACACTCCGACACAGAAGCCTGAGAGCAATAGAGCACCCCCCCCCCCATACACACACACAATATACACGCACACAAGACACAGGATGAGAGGAAACGCACACACAGGAAGAGAGATCACAAACACTAGAGCGAGAAATATTAACTAACCTGCAAGGTTCAAGTAGTTCCTCCAGCTTTTTCAGTTTAGCGAGCTCCTGTGTGGTCAACATGGCAATTTTGCTGTTTTGCTGAGCCAGGGTGGTGGACAGTGTCAATTGGTTTTGCTGGATCTGCTTGACCATCTCTAGGGTAAAATTCCACCTAGTCGCGACATCCTGTACAAGTGGTTCTTGCTTCTGTCCAAGTGCAACTTGCTGTTCTCCTAATTCCTGAGCATTTGCTGGACTATGCTTAAGGTGCCCAACAATTTTGCGACATTTGGCCAGAACACTGTTGAATCCACAGTCGTGAAAGGAGACCGTGACTGTTCTTTGCACACTGCGGCGTGCAGTGCAGGTGTTCAAAGGGTAGTAGTCTCGCGGCTGCCGTCATGTTCTTGAGCACTGTCCGTCCCAAGTGTTGTTAACTTTTGCTCTACTTTCCAATCTTTGGCAACTTCCAAAAATTTTTCAGCGCATGCCTCTACTGTTTGACTCACAGTAAGGGCAAATGAATGCAATCATTACTTTTCATCTATGAAGTGTGCTGTGACGCCCCAGTAGTTGTCATTGCTCACAGATGTCCAGTGATCTCCTGTGAGAGCGACGTTCTTGGCTTCCTCCAGCATGTTCATCCTCCTCGCCCTCTCGCTGTCATACAAACTGTGTATTCTCGACACAATCATTCTTCTCGAGGGTAGATTGTAAGACGTGTCTCCCGATGCAATTTGAATGATTTGTCTCAGTCCCTCGTCTTCCACCGTGTTAACTGGGTGGCACTTTTCTGGCTATCCTTTTAACTAAAGCATCGGTTAACTTTTAAAGTACAGGTTTGGTCAATGGCCCGCCACGATTACCGTACTGGAGTAACGTGGATTGGCGAGGCCCTCCTGCAGCCTCGCTAGTTACGTTGATAATACCTGGGTTTTTTGCTTTTATATGGTATACTGAAGACGAATTGGTTCTATGGTATTTGAATTCGGCTTTGCAAATTGTACACACCACCTTTGTTTTGTCAAAAGCGCCATCAGGCAACTTTTTAAATTTAAACTTTCCTCCTAAAACTCCACCCTTGTCCTTCTCCATCATGCCAAGATGACTTGGCTTGGCATACTCACAATAGCCGTCACAACAGGAAGTCATTCAAACGGAGGCTTTAGTGTTTGTGATTGCGGCAAAACAAATGTGCTACGTCAATTGCGTTTTTTAAAAATGCGTTAAACATTTCAAATTATTTATGTAATGTATGTGTGTGTGTTCTATAGAGTTGCATTGAATTTGAAGAAAATCTAGATATGATATGAATCTGATGGTGTTTTTTTGTCAATAGGCTCTAAAGGACTATGACCATGTGTGGGGTGTCATTACCAGAACTGCTGTCAATCAAGATGGCCGGTCTGTTACTCCAATCACCAGGCCGTCTATGGTTCAACAAGAAGAGCTGCTCCGCAGCATTTACTCCACCCACATTGATCCGTCGCATGTCCAATACATAGAAGCTCATGGGACTGGGACTCCTGCAGGGGATCCCACAGAAGCAGGGAGCATTTCCAAAGTCATCGCAAAAGCCAGAGCACCCGGATTGGAGCCGCTTTACATCGGCTCTGTGAAAGGTAATATCGGCCATACCGAGTCTGCAGCAGGGGTGGCTGGACTCATCAAGGTACTATTGATGATGCACCATGAAACCATGGTTCCCTCCTTGTTCTATTCTGAGGACAGTGCCAGCATAGACACCAAAGCCTTGAATTTAAAGATCCCTACCAGAGCGGAAAGGTGGGAAATGTCAAGGGCTGTTGGAAGGATTGCAGGCATCAACAGCTTTGGATTTGGAGGGACCAATGCTCATGTTGTTGTCAGTCAGTGTATGCAAACACATGTTTCAAAATCATTTATTTGGGATTCACCAAAATTATTAGTATTGTCTGCAGCTTCAGAAAAATCTATAGCGATGGCAATCGCAGACACATCTCAAAGGCTACACAAATTCGAAACCTCAGATCTTCAGGCTCTAGTATATACCTCAGCTTGTCGGAGAAGTCATGCACAACACAAATACCGAAAAGTCTTAAAAGTGTCATGTCTTACTAATTTACAGGAACAACTCAAAACTGATCTTGTGAAAAAGATTGTTCCATCAAAATTAAATCCCAAGTTAGTCTTTGTGTTTTGTGGAAATGGGGTTACCTACAGAGGTATGTGCAAATATCTGATAAAGAAGGAACCTGTCTTCAGAGAAAAGGTGAAGGAGATTGAGGAGCTTTTCCAGAAATACAACACCTGGAACATTTCACAAAAGCTAGAAGATTATTATGACAATGATGATTATTCGAAACCCGATGTTGTCCAACCCTTACTCTTTGCCATCCAAGTAGCAATTGTCAGCCTTTTGAAACACTGGGGAATTAGGCCAGATGCTATTATTGGGCATTCTGTTGGAGAGGTTGCTGCTGCCCATTGCTCTGGTCTACTCTCCCTTGAAGACGCGGTGAAGGTGATTTTTTTCCGCAGTACTTTACAGAGCAAGGTCACCGGTGGAAAAATGCTTGTTGTCAGTAACATTGCTGTGTCAGAAATCTTGAAACTTCTCTCAGCTTACTCAGGAAAAGTTTGCTTTGCTGCCTTCAACAGCCCTTTGTCCTGCACTTTATCTGGTGCAACAGATGCTATAAGAAGTATTCATCAAAAATTGAAGACTTCTTTCAACAGCAAAAATCTGTTCCTCCATGTTTTGGATGTGCCTGCTGCCTACCACAGCTATTTGATGGACTCCATCCTGGTCCAAATAGAGGAAAAAATAGGCATCTTGCAAGGGAATGGAATGGAGGCAGAATTGTTTTCAACAGTAACCGGGGAGGTCTTTACTGAAGGAGATTTTTGCACAGGAAAATACTGGGCAAGGAACGTTCGGCAGCCAGTTGCGTTTGAGCAAGCTGTGAGGTCAGCTGCCAAAGAAAACAAGAACACAGTCTTTGTAGAGATAGGTCCAAGAAGGGCTCTGCAAAGGAACATCATGGAGACGCTGGGAAATGACACCACAGTGCTATCCTCTGTGCAGCCAGATAAAGACCACGAGACTCTGCTTACCGTTGTGTCCAATCTCTTTGAGCTGGGGGTGCAAGTAGACTGGGAACAGTTTTACAAAGGTTATGAGGCACCACCAACACCTTTCCCAACGTATACGTTTGATTGTCCAAAGAAGGTGGTGCAGTTCGAAGCTGTCCGGCGAGGCAATGAAATGACAGTCCACTCTCATCACCCATTGTTAATTCAGAACAAACAAGACAGAGAAGAACTCGTGTGCAATCTTTCATTGGATGCAGCATCATACATTTGGGAACACAAGCACAACGGGGCGGCCGTTGTGCCTGGATCTGTGTATGTTGAGTTGGCTTTAGCATCCTTCATGGCGAATCTGAATCCAAAGACACAACTGTGCTTGCTGCAGCTGAGCATACATTTCCAAAGTCCATTTGTACTTGGAAGGACCTCCCCCAAGTTGAAAGTCAAGATTGATCGAGGAAAGACTCAGACAAAGTTTAAAATACTTTCTCAATTAGCAACTTACGCGTCGGGAACCATTGACTGTTACAGTGGAGCTCAGGGTAAAAGTGGACTCGAAGAACGATGCATCTCATTAGATGTTATTTTTAAAAGGTGCAAATCTGTTATTACTCATGAGCAGGTCTACGCCATCCTTTCTCAGGTGGGTTTCCAGTACGGCCCCATTTTCAAACATCTGGGAAATGTGAGCTATGGAAAGGAATTCAAGGAAGCTGTGTCAGCTATAAAGGTCCCACAGAATCTGTTGAGCAAATTGCATGAGTACTCCATTCACCCAGTGGTGTTAGACTATTTTCTACAGATGACAGCTGTTGCTGCTGTGAATGGATTCAGATTACGACCTGGTTTCCCTTCTGCAATAGGCTGTGTGACAGTTTCAGGGCCCCTACTTGAGGAGATGTTCATGTATCTAAGAACAACCATGGAGGCGCCTGACTGCCTTGAGGTATGTGGTTGCTTTACAAACAAACGCGGACAGGTTTTGCTTGAACTTAGATGCGTGAGGATCACGTTTCTGGGAGAGCTTTCCAAGATGCTAAAAGAGTGCTTTTTTCACAATGAATTACATGCTACTTGTGAGGATGTATACCGGATACACAAACCAACAGCTCTAGTCTTTGAAGATCAAGTAGGAGTAGCTAAAGCATTACAGAAACACCTACACCCAAAGTCTACATTCATTTCGTACATAGACTCTGAAGAGTGGTCAAGCCCAAAAGATCCATTTATGCTTTCACGCTTTAGTGTTCCAGATACAGAGTGGGGCTTTGAGGATGTTTTGTTCATGTGGGGTCTTCAGAACCTCAGTCAATTAAAAACAGAAATGGTTCTTAAGCACCTGGTTGACTGCTGTGAGCTTTTCCGACAGGTGGTTCTGAAACTGAAAAAAGACTGGCGCTCCAAGACTATCAGAGTCCTAACTTATAGATCAGCAGGGAAGACTGTGGATCACATAAGCTCAGGCTTTGTGTTGTCTGGGATGACAAGATCGTGTGCCGCTGAGATTCCCGGGGTCTCATTCCAGTTAATTGACCTTGAATCTGTATCTGACGAAGACATCAGAGCACTTGCTCATGTGATATATTCGTATGACGGCTGCAAATATCCAGAAGTCATGATAAGTAAAGGTGAAATTTACTCCAATGTAATCACTCGTACTCCCCTCAAAAACAGTCCTGAGAGAAAACGTTTTGCCTCCAAGTCAGAACAATATGTGCTGCAGACTGCTGATCCTTACTGCATGATGAGCCTATCTGCCATTCCCTTCAGCGGCTTTGATGACCATGTGAATGACCGAATGGTTGAGATTCAGCTTGGCAAATTTTGTGTTCATTCATCTGATTACTTCCCTGTCAGTGTCTCCGAACTGACCTTCGGCCAGTCACTGTACTGGAACAAACATGCATCTCAGAATCACAAGCTTCTGGCAGTTGACTTTAGTGGCACAGTGACAGCTGTAGGGAGGAATGTGAGGAAGTTGAAAGTGGGAGACCATGTTGCTTCATGTTACCCTGTGGCTGCGTCCTCCAAGGTTGTGATTCCCGAAGCTGTATGCTACAGTACAAAAAAGCTTGCATTTCTCAAGGAAGTGCCGTGTGTGTCTTATTTTGTACTGTCATTTGAGATTTTGAAACAAGCATTACCAAAAGCAAAACATCTGAGGAAGTTGGGCATTATCTCATCTGACCCTGCTTCGAGTCTGCTACAGGTCTTGGTGCATGCAGCAAATAAGTCTGGTTGGATTCCTGTAGTTGGGACAGAGTTTAGCGGACTTTTGCATAATGTGAACAAATGTGATGCATTTGTTCTTTTGCCTCCGTTTGACGCATGTTCTTTTGCTAAAGTTTTCAGTATTTCCACCGTCAAGCACATTGTTTTGCTGTGTGATAACCAGGGGTTAGCTTCCCTACCAGAAACCATCTTCAAAAGTAAGAATGAAAATGTTCACATTCAAACTCTTCAGATGGCCAACATTTTTCAAAAAGTGACTCTAAAAAAGCAGAAAGCAAAGATATACAACTGGCTGAAATCAATGCATTTGCACAATAAATGTTTTGATAATAAAATAATCACTTTTCAAAGAATAGCCACTGAAAACCCAGACTCAGACCATCCAGATCTTAATCCTTCTGAATCCTACTTCTGCACAAAGGCTATGTCTGTGGTTGTGCTGGATAATGATACTAAGGACATGTCTGGCATTCCGTTGCTGGTGAACCCAAGGCAACTATTTCAGAAAAATTCTGTGTATATAGTGACAGGGGGGCTCTCGGGTTTGGGACTTGAAACAGTAAAGTTCATTGCTCAAAGAGGAGGAGAATGTATTGCAACTCTCTCCAGAAGAAGTCTGTCACCAGAGATGCAACTTCAGATCAATGTTATACAGGCTCAATTCGGGATGTCAGTCATCTGTTTGCAGTGTGACGTCTCAGTTTCAGAACAGGTCATGAGAGCAGTCACAGTCATTCGACAAAGATTCCCCTCTTGTCCAATAAGAGGAGTATTCCACAGTGCAGTGGTCTTACACGATGGACTGATTGAAACTCTTAA